>RJWM01025194.1:0-29682 GCA_004363535.1 Dasyprocta punctata | reverse complement strand
TGAGTTTTGTGGCAAGCCACAGAGACTGAGGTGGTATGTTCTATAATTTACAAATATATTCTATGTTCTTCTGGAGTACTATTGTTAGGAAACTATTATGTTTTCTTATGTAATCTACTTAAGAAATAGATTTGTTAGATTCAATTGATAGGTTTTTTGTCTAATATTTTACATTTTACTACTGCATAGAGTGTGATTCCAGATGTATATGGGAAATTTTTGGAAAAGAATAAATAAGCAATAGTGGAAATCACGTGTATACTAAAAATTCATTTAATGTTTCTAAATAATATAACTATTTTATCAATACTAGACAACATATTTGAGGCAAATTTAATATTATAGAATAAACTTATGGAACACATCTATTTTTTTCCAAAAGGATGTAAAAGGTCCCAGAATTTGAGGTTACTGTGTCACTTAACAAATTTCTCTTTTTTCCAATTTTGTAGAACAGAGTATTCAAATTTTGTTTCCTCTTCATAATTTCTGACAATTAGATAACTGTCAATAAAGGTAGTCTTGAGTCTCAGTGGATCTGATTAAGAAGCTCTGGAGTGACATAAAAGGCAGATAAAGAGTTTGAAATAACTGCAGTCTGAAAAAAAATACCAATTTCAAGAAACACATGAGAAACCACAGAGCACGGGACACAGTTCTGCCAATGACTTCCTAACTCTAAGGAACTAAGCAGAAAATGAAGAAGTGGAGAATACACATAGCAATAATGAGCAAGTGTTGTACATATATAAAGTATACCATCTTCATTACAGAGAAGAAATACTGATTTCTGGATGAAATGGAAGTATTTGTTCTTGTACTCAGTTGATAAGGTCCAGGAGTCATATTTGTTGATGGATTTGCAATGTAATACATGCAATGAAAAAGCATTTGTAAAAAAGTTGATTTGACTACTCCTACCACAAGTTTTGTTATATATTAGTAGTGTTATATATTATTGCCCTCCCTTCAATCCTAATTATTCTGTTAATAAAGTGAGGATAATAACCTTCCTTATAGGTGATGATTAATTTAAGCCACATGTATCTGAATGGTGATTTAATTTTATGATTATTGAGAGTTTTTTTTATCAACTAACAGTCACAGTATTTTCTACTGCAGAAACCGAGCTAAAAGTTAAAGTCTTGTGGAGGAAGAGCAACTAATTACTTAATTTCGGTGAGTTTTAAGTGCTCCAAAGGCAATAGAGGCATGGTGGATAATAAAAACCACAGAGGAGATAATCGAAACAAGGGATTGAGGGAAATTTAAAAGTGATATTCTCCCTAAGTTTTGAAGGATGTGTTGGAGTAAGACATACAAAACAGTGTGTGTTGGGGAATAAAATTGCTCACAGTCTAGCATTGCATTGTACGTTTAATGTTTGACTTACAAATTTGTAGGTGAACAATATGTATAAATGTATAATTGAATACATTCTTTTTACCTGCAACAAAATTTACTTTGCTTACAATAATTGTTAGAAGAAATTGTTTGAAATCATTATTTGAAAAACAATTTGTATGCTTTAAACAATGACATTAATAATACAAATATTTCCAGATTTGTTGTTGGAATTATTTAAATTTTACATAGTTTCACAGACATTGCAATTTATCTTGATTTATAATAAACTAGGGAAGCATTTTATATTTAAAAATACTGAAGTATTTGTATATACACACAAAAACACAATTTTTTTTTCAGGTCACGTTTCACAGGGAAAGCATCGTTATTCTTCAAGAATTTGGAAAAGTATTTTAAAAACATCTGACTTTTTATAATTACAATTATGCAGTGTTTTCTAAATTTATTTGGTGTAAATTAATGGATGAAGAAATGAAATCATTTACTCATCAAACATTTATTTACCAAGTACTTTTCAGTGAAAATCCAAGAAGTGCATAGAAAAACTGGAAATCACTCCTCTCCAGTATGATTTGTATCGCTTCCCAAATGCAAACTATCTAGTCCACAATATCTAATATAAAAATTACACACCTGACATTTGTTGGTGTTGTGTGTACTGAAAGCAATACAAATCATCATATCATCCAAAACCAATATTTCAGAGATAATAAAACTGAAGAATGGAGAAATGAGACCATTTTTCCAATAATACAGAATTAGCAAACCAAAGTTGAAATTAACGCACTTTCTATATTCTATTAAATGTGAAACGTATGAGTAAATGCAAAATAATCAAATTGAAAACTCATTTCCTTCTAGAAGTACGGCAGGCTCTGTCGCTCACATCCCCAAGGCCAATTGCCCCTTTCCATGGTAGAAAGTCACTTTATTCTCGTGGCAACATAGCCAGCTTCAGGGCTCTAATCACTAGTCCTCAGGTCTGGCAGTGCTCCTTGTGCATGACGTATGAAGACTAATGTTAGCTGTCATGGCAGTTAGCCACAAGCATTTAGCTCCTGGGGATTACCAGGCAGTCCCATACTAGAAAGAAAGAATTGCCTCTTCTAAAATATCACTCCTGCCAACTGGAAATGCTGACTTAACTAATCCTGGAGATTCTGTCCCACTTCGCAGGAATTAAAATTAGGAATTGGCATATAACCCACTTCTAAAGAACAAAACATGAGATAAAATGTATTACGCGCCAGACGTGGTGGCGCACACCTTTAATCCTAGCACTCGGGAGGCTGAGGTAGGAGGAGCGTTGTGAGTTCGAGGCCGGCTTGGGCTACAACGTGAGTGCAAAGTTGGCCTGAGCTATGTAGTGCGACCCTACCTCAAAAAAACCAGGGCTGGGAGTTTGGCTCAGTGGCTGAAGCGCCTGCCCTGGCAGGTGCGAGGTTGTGAGTTCAATCCCCGGTGCCACCAAAAAAAAAAAAAAAAAAAAAAAAGTATTACGCACTTTAGTGTTTTTAGTACAAAGATAGACCAAGAAGAAAATTGATTCTTTTGCCTGTAGACTTCCTGAATGCTTTCTACATGCTCCTCTTAGGATAGAGTGGTTGATCCTGAGTAGTCACCATGTGAACAATTGGTTACTGCATAACAAGGAAACCACAGGATGGCAAAGAAAGATGGAGTGATTCCTGGGTCAACTTGGAAAATGCATACTTCCATAACTTTCAATTAATAAACAATATATAACCATATGGGCAAATATTGTCCATCAGGCTAGCTGTCATTTGCTTTTTCAAGGTATGGTAACTAATATAATAGATACCTAGACATTTGGTAGTTGTTAATGTATCAGTATTTCAGGTTTAATAACTAAGGCAATCTGAAGTTAATGTTTATTTTAAAGAGGCTAGGAGATGCACTGATATTAGCCCACTGAATACATTCATTGTTCTTAAATATAATTTCAGATCTTGTTGAATTATATAGCTTTCCATAATTGTTTTATTTGATAGGCAAAAATAACTTGTATAACTACTTAAATGATGTTTCAAGATGGTGTTCTCCTGTCATTTCCTCTACACATTTCTCATAGTTCTCTTTCCAAGAAGCTATAGGTGCAAAAGTTAGCAAAACAAAAGGAAAAAAAAAAGGATGCCTTTGAATAACAAATGGATGACAGAGACATTAAATAAGTTAATAAAATTTGTAAGGTAAAGATGAAGCATAATAAATGCCTTCCAGAAATCAGATGGTCCAACTGTTTTAGATGATAAAGATTTGTAATAAAAGACCTAGCCAGTTTATTTCCTATACAGTGGCATATATTACTAATTTAAGAATTGGAAAATAATGGATCATAATTTAAAATATTGAATATGGAGAACTGACTCATTAGAAAGTGTTTTTATTGCTATGATTCATTTATTATAATAAAAATGGGTCTGACTTTACTTATCTTTCCAATCTACATGAGCATTCATAAGGAAGGAAAATGTTTTAATAGCCAAATCAATGCAAATGCAGCACATTTTTATGTCATCCTTTTAAATAAGCAAGAAAAAATGGAAACTATACTAGTTACCCAAGAATTGTGCATCACCCAATAAATAAGGTAGAATATAGCTGAATTATTAAAGCTTTTAGATGACATGCTCTGAAAATGTAATCACGCTGTATTCTTTCAGCAAAATTTGTGCTTCAGTGTGCATCATTGACCAGTATGGTTTTTGTAATATGCAGATTTGAATTCTCATAATTTAAAAGTGTAGTGGCATTTTGGATTCATAATTCAGTGCACAGCAACTATAACACTAGGATAAGTCCTTGATTTTCTTTCTCTTGAAATCTGAAGCACAGATTTAAAGTGAATATCTTCCCAACACAGACCCATCTGGTTTTTGGGTGTACTCATTGGCAGTGATACATTTTACTGATGTGGTGTGTATTAATGTATTTCAGAGTTGAAAAAATAATGAAATTAGTATCATAAACAGAAAGTACTATCAGAAAGTACTATCAAATAGTAATATGTAGAAATACTATCTCAAATTAATATAAATTTTATATAAACTGAATATTTTTATTCAATTAGAATACTTATCTCTTTACTCATTTTTTGGTTGTTGTTGTCATTTTTAAGACAGTATTTCACTATGTAACCCAGACTGGTGTTGTATTCACTGTGATCCTCCTGCTTCAGTCTATCAAGTGCTGGAATTACAGGCTTGTGCCACTGCACATAGCATTATGTCTCAGGTTTTAAAGGAGTGAAATCATACCAGATACAGGAAGCCAAAAATTAATGTGGGGGGGAACATGAAAGATCGATAAAGGTTGAAAATATTTTAAATTTTAACATAAAATTAAACTTGATATGAGTGTAATTTAATGTCACAATTCAGTAATAAGAAATATAGAAAAAGTTATGGTAATTTCCTTACCCATACTAGATATTAAAATATATATACCAAGTACAATGTTTTACTATAGGACAAAAAACATCTTTTGGTTTGAAAGATTTTATCACTTCTTGTTCTCTTCTTATTTATCTTTCAGCATAATAAAATGAATTCTAACTGTGTCAATTACTTTTGGTTTCTTTTTCAATTAAAGCAAAATAAAAAAAATAGAATATAGAAAAGTTCACTTTTATTCAATCTGATTATTCACTTTTGTTCAATTTGATTATTCAGAAACTGATTATTCTTCACATGCATTTGATCTCTTCCTTTTGTGGTTCTAACTGGAGAGAATCGATATTACTAATCTGACAACAGAAACATATTGGTAACCTTTCTATTCCTGACAATTTAGAGAAAATAGATAAACTCAAAAAGCAGAAATCATTGCAATTCATGCAATTGAAAATGGATAATTTGAATAGCCTATAAATAGCAAGGGAAATGAATTTATAATACTCTCAAAAAACAAATCTTCAGACCCAAGAGTTGCTATTAAAATGTTAACAAGAATTCAGTATATTCTCTCTCCCAAAAAATATTCAAAAAAGGAAATCATTTCCCAAATCATTTGTGAAGCTATTATTCCTGTTATACCAAAACCACACAAAGACAACATATATTTAAAAAGACAGTATTACTTGTCTGACAATAGTGACACTATATCAGTGTAGTTATCCTTAACACAATATTAGAAAATAGAATTCAGCAACACACAAATGAACTATACCCCACAATTATACTCCACACCCAGGGATATAAGCCTTTAAAAAAAACCTCACAATTAGAGAGCCATTACTATATATAAATTGATTGATTTAAGATAGTAACATATCTGTTCTGTAAAAGTGATATGCAAATTTGATGCATTTTTTAATCAAAACTTGCAGAGACATTTCTTTTTATATTGCCATTATTCTAAAACTGATATGGATAGAAAAAGGGTAAGAAGAGCTAAAAGAGTTTATAAAAAGAGTAACCAGCTAGATAGAAATAAGCTAATTGATTTCAAACTTAATATACAGATCCAGTAATCAAAATTTGGAGTAGTGATTGAGACAGACATGCAGCTTTATGGAATACCAGAGCTCTGAATAATCTCTATCCTGTGTGAAATTGGTCAAGGGTAAAATGGAGTCCCTTATGTCGAACACTAACAAAAGTGAACCAAAATGCCAGCATGAGGACCAGCAAAGAGTAACATACCACAAGAGAATTTGCCAACCCATAGTCTTGCACAAAAACCACCACAATCTTGTTACTGAGTAAGACTATGTTTATAAGGATACGAGCAAAACCACTGTCTGTTTCACTAATGAATTATTGGAACCCCTTTTAAAATTCTTGTCACCAAGGAAAATTGTTGCAAAACCAACTACTGCAATTTGCCTCATTTTGCCTTTAAAACCCCTGTTTTCCTTTGCCTCCCCAGACATGCCCATTTTCCAGCACTGGCATCCTTCATTGCAATTCACTGTTTCTGAAAAAAATGTACTGGTTTTGTACATTTTTTTGTCAGCTGATCTCCCTGTTATTTACTTTAAGTTGATTATAGATATAGCTCCTTAATTTTAATATACAAGCCAGGCGTGGTGGCGCACGCCTTTAATCCCAGCACCCGGGAGGCTGAGGTAGGAGTGATTGTGAGTTTGAGGCCAGCTTGGGCTACAACGCGCGCGCAAGGCCGACCTGAGATACATAGTGCGACTCTGTCTCAAAAAACTAGGGCCGGGAGTTTGGCTCAGTGGCTTAAGCGCCTGTCTGGCAGGCGCGACGTTGTGAGTTCAATCCCTGGTGCCGAAAACAAAAACAAAACCAAACAAACAAAAAACCAAACATTTAATATACATAGCTGCAAAAGAAATGTAATGGATGAAAAATGGTACTAGGAGAGGTGGTGATACACAGCTAAAATAGTTAATTTTGATGTAACTCTCATAACTTAGAATTGATCATAAATAAATCATATATACCAATGTAAGATACAAAGGCTAAGTGAAAGTATATGTAGTTGAAGACTTGGCAAAAAGCCTGACATTTTAGACTTAGAGAGTAACAGTATCTGTTCATTTATATATTGTTTCATTCAGATATTTTTGGTGGGAATTTCTAGTGAAATGGCACAACCATTACTAAAATCGGTTTGGCATTTTTTTATTTTTAAAAGAATAAAAAAATACAGAATTTCAAAACAAGATGATAGGAAATTAACAATGGTTACTATATTTCATATTGTCTTGGTTACTTTTCTCTCGGTGAGACAAAATACCTAATGCCGAAATGAAGGATGGAAAGGTTTATTTATCTCACAGTTTTTGGAGGTTTCAGTCCATACTCAGCTGGCTCCAAGGCACTGTGACATGGCTGAGGGGCAGCCATTCATAGTGGCTGCAAGTGACAAGAGCAAAAGGGCAAAGAGGGAAAGCACATCTCCTTCCCTCCCTTATAATGAATGCCAGCTCCCACCCCGGGTGGGTGCAGCACTCACACCACCGATCCCAGCACTAAACAATAAACCAATCACAAACACTAGACTCAGCCACCTCCATGATTGTATGAGGCTTTGGGGGGACACTTAAACAAATCACCACATTCCACCTGTGGCTCCATGTACATGCTTTATGTAAAAGACATTTAGTCCATCTCCAAGTGTTGCTAAAGTCCTAACAGTTTCAGCACTGCTGAAAGTTCAAATCCCAAGTTTCTGCCAAGATCTAAGGCAAACTCTTAGCTGCAACCTCCTGTACAAATGAAAACAAAATTAAACATTTCCAGCATTCAATGACACAAGATAAACATTACTGTTCTAAAGGGCGCAAACAGGGGGATACAAAGGATTGGGACCAAAGGAAGTCCAAAATCCAGCAGGGCAAACATTAAATCCTGGAGTTCCGTGTGCATCATCTGAAGCAATCTGGTCATGAACTCCAAAGGGTTTGAGTGACTCCACCCCACAGCACTTCCAAGGGTTTTAGCTCCCATGACTTCTCTCTTAGGCTGGCTCTGCTTAATCCTTACAGATTTCCTTGGCTTTTTTAAACTTCTGGGCTCTCCATTGCACCTTTGGCTTCATACTCACAGCTTCACACACTGCCCTCTCAGCAGGACATTGCCTGGCCTACCAGGCTCTCTGAAATCAAGGTGGAAGGCTTTTTAACCTCAGAATTCATGCATTCTCCATGCACCTAAAACCAGCACCTATGGATGTTGCCAAGGTCTCCTGCCACCTGGAGCAGTAGCCAGGCTTTCCTCTCTCTTGGATATAGGGGTCAAGTGCCTGGATTGTTGAGCACCCTGAACTTGACTATAAGGAACAGATTTTCTATGTCACCACCATTCTGGAACCCGCTGTTGTTGCCATCATTTTGGAACCTCATATGGCCTCTGCCATGATTCTGGAGCATGATGCTCTACAGCTTTCTCCTCCAAGCAAAGTCTTTGAGGATGCAAAGGGAGGAGAACCAACATCACTTCCCATGATACCCCCAGGCCATCTTTTTAATTTTCCTGTTCCTTGTCAGCAATGGGGATCTCATCTCTATCTTTACAATCCACAGTTTTACTTGAGCTTTCTTTCTCACCAAACTCACATTTTAAATCACCCTGCTGGGTTCTTTGATTTTGATTAACTGGTTTCCCACTGGTTGTTGAGGGTACAACACTCAAACTGCTCATCCCAGTGCTAGACAACAAACCAATCACAAATGCTAGACTCAGCTGCCTCCATGACTGCATTAGGCTTTGGGGGATACTTAAATAAGCCACAACACATATTGTTGTCTTCAAATAGTCTCTCAGATTATCAGATATAGGCATGCAAAACTGAGCAAACAATAGAAGCACTACCAGTTCCTTTCCTTGAACTAATAGAATGAGTAGTACAATTATCTTAATTATCTTGTGTGTGTGTGTGTTTCTTTATTTTCTTTTTTTAATTTTAGTTTAGAGAGAATAAAACCAAACTAAATAAAACAGAATAAAGCCAATCAAAACCAGACAATGGAAGTGACACAGGATTTCAAAGCAAGGTAATAGGAAATCAACAATGTTTACCATAATGCCTCTTGTCTTCAAAATAGCTGCCCATGCCTTCAGACATAGGAAAATCAAACGAAACAGAAATAAAATAGAACCAATGAAAACAAAACAATGAATGTAATACAGGACTTCAAAACAAGATAGTAGTAAATATAAAATGGCTACCATAAAATATCTTGTTATCTTCAAAATAGCTTCCCATGCCATCAGATGCAACAAAATAGGACAGAATAAAACCCAACCAAACAAAACAATGAGAATGATACAGGATTTTGAAACAAGACAATAGGGAACTAACAGTGGTCACCACCTTCAGAAGAAGATCCCCCATATATGCTACATTGCATATTGTTATCCTCTGAATAGTTGATAAGACTACCAGCATTAGGCCTGCAAAAATCAGTGAAATATTAAACACTACAAGCATTAAATTGTATTTTACCTCATTAGCTATCATCACAGCCTGTATTTCTCTGCATAAGCCAGTCACTTAAAGTGGGAAGGGGAAAATTGGCTCTTCTTGTCTCCCTGCCAGTGCACTGGAAGGGGCTGGCATCTGGCTTTGTGCCACACATGGCACAAACTCACAAGTCTTACTTCTTGTTGACTTCTTGATCTTCTCCCCTGCAGTTCATGAATGGCACTGACTCACAGGAGAGGGCTGGTGTCTGGCTCTTCCCTAGTCAGTTTGAGCATGGCACTGACTCACAAGAGTTCTTAGCTTATTGTTGACTTTTTGCTCTCCTCCCCTGCAGTCCACGAATGGTGCCAACTCATATCTCTTTCTTTTTCTTTTTTAAAATTATTTTTAACTTCTATATGACTTAGCAATTTCATGTTGTAAAGGGAAAAGCAATGTTTCTTTTTCTCTCTTTCCACTTAGCACAAAGCACTTCTATAGCCAGATACAAGAGAGAGATTTTCTTCATACATCATCTTATAGGGACACAAACCAGGTATCCTCTATTTCAGTTTAATTTTTAATCTTTCTGCCTGAATTTATGCAATTCCTAAAAATTGAAAGCTCAGATGAGTAGCAGGCTGTCACTTTTTCTAAACAACAGGCATAAACCCAACTTCCCATTGTCCCCTGAATTATATCAAATTAATTTTCTATGATGATGCACAAAATTCAGGGAAACATTTTCCGGTTTATTGTAAAAGATATTATAAGGAACACTGATAAGCATCCAGATGAAGAGGAACATAGATGGAGGTCCAAAAGGGACCCAAATACTAGAGATTCTGTCCCTGGGGGGATGAGGTGCACTACTGTCCCTGACAAGTATGTGTTCATAATTAAGAAAGAAGCTCATTAAACTATTGGCACAATGAAATGTTGGACGAATGATTGACACCAGATTAAATATCCAGGGTGTTAAAAGCCAAGACTCAAAGGTTACATATTGTGCTATTCAACTTGTGCAACATTCTTGAAATAATAAAAATCATAGACATGAAGAACAGATTAATGGTTTCCAGAAATCAAAAAGGAAGAAGTATGAGAAGTCCACTGTGATCATGACAAGTCAATGTGTGGTAACTCAGAGAAAATGAAAATGTTGTGTATTGACTTTATCAATGTTCATGTGCTCATTGTGATTCTGGATTATGTTTTTGCAGCATTAAATCACTGGGGAAACATAATATACATACATCACTGAAATACCAAATGAATTTACAATGTTCTCAAAATAAAAAGCTTAGTTAAAATTGAATGAGAATGTTGGTATAGTGTTACGGCTTGTATCTAGGTGTCACCCCAAAACCTCATGTGGTCATACATGGGGTTTTTTGGAAGTGGCTGGATCTAGGGTGTGTGATACTCAAATCAAGGATGTGATGATGAGATTGATTCATGGTGTGGTCTTAGGGTTAAGGCTGCCTACTCCAGGTGTAAATGCTACCCACCCTAAGGCTGGGTAACCTGGTTAGGACATGAAGGATAGAAACAGTATTGCTTCTTGTCATTTGTGTTTTCTACTTGGCTGTTTTGTTTTCTTCTGCCTGTCATGAACCATTTCTCCTTTTCAATGCACCTCTGCCATGTCACCATGGCCTGGACCCAGCCAACTTTGGACTGAAACTTCTACAAACTGTAAGCTAAATAAACCTTTCCTCCTTTATTCAAGTGCTGGATATTTTGCCTCAGCAGTGGAAAAAAGTAACTAACATATATGGTAAACTAACATATTAAGAATGCCAAAGGTGTTAGGAATGTAGCTCAGTAATAGTGTGCCTACTAACCACGTGCAAGGTTTTGGGTTCAAGTTCCAGAGGATAAACCAAAGCAATGAAATATTTCTTGTGAAAGTTGTTTAAATGGAGTAAATCAAGGATTATATCAATTAAATTTTAATGCAGTGACGTACTTATTTTGGTATTTCAGAAATTTACACCACCATTCAATTAAATGAACTCTGAAGGTCTTCTAGGCTGTGAAAATTATGAATATTGATTCTAATACAAAAAATAGGTTTTATGAAAAAGTATGTTTACTTTATGCTACATGTTCTTATACTAGCAAAATACAGCTTTATAAAAATTTCACTGCTTCCTAGTAAAATTCTCTTATACAGAAAAACATCTTCATTATAAAAATCAATTTGATGCATAATAAAACCTAAATATCTTACTATCATTATTATCAGAAAAGAGTCAAGACAGATCTATAAGAATATATCAATTAAATTGAGCTGTATTTGGCCTTAATTAGAGACTCAAGAAACATAAAAACAGTCTACACAGGGCTTTGGTTTAAAAAGAAGCTGAAAATTGTTAGGTCAACATTCACTTGCAAAATTAAATGGAATTTATTCCAAACAAACTGAAAGTTCATCTTGAATTATTATTATTTTGTAAACGTCATTAACCATAATAAACTCTTTAGACTTTATAATTTAATGATAATTGTGAAATCAATGTTTAGTTTTGCAAATTAAAGACATAAATTTTATCACATAAAAGAAGGAAAATTAGCTTGCTATTTGATACAATTAGATGTGATATATTTATTTATATAACATAATGGGTATTTTATTATTTATAATTACAATTATATTATTTATAATTATTAACTATAATTATTTGTACAAATAAATGGATTTCCCTGACATTTCTATATATATGGTGTCTTGATCAGACCCAACTACCTCCTTAAATCTTTTGTCTTCCACTCCTTTAGGCCCCTTTTCTCTTCCCTAATGGGCCCTGTATGCTTCAGCTTTCTGGTTGCTGTGACATAATGCCTGAAACCTGGAACTTGAAAGAGGAGAGATTTAATTTGGCTCATGGTTTCGGAGGATTCAGCCCAGGTTGAATTGACTTAAAAGCAAAAGGTTGTAGAAGACCAAAGATGCTTCCCACGTGGTGACATAGAAGCAGAGTAGGTGAACAGTGTCAGAAAGGAATGAACCAGGAACCATATGTGTTACTCAGGGTCACATCTCCATGAGCCAAAAGTGAGTTATGCTAATTTCCTGAGCACTATTTTTACTCCAGTAAAGTTGGCATGTCATAATTAGTTGTCATAGTTTGTGTTAGGCTTTCAATATTTCCTACTAAAGCTGCTGTTTGTAAGGAAATATGCCATATATAAATAAAAACCACGTTTGATTGTTTCATTCAATTTTGTGCTTTAAAATATAAAGTCCTTATTGTAATTGTTTTCATATGGTATGATACTAATCCATTAATTCAGTATTTAATTTCTGGCATTTTATATGAATAATGGAGACACCACTTAAAACTATACTTACTAACAGGTAAGAGGAAACTAAAGAATATAATGAGAGAAAAGTTTATAACACATTTGATTATTCCTATTCTAAAAATAACTGCATTGGCATATATGGTACACAGAGTTTGATATTTATGTAGAAGATAACAAATTTATTTGGTTAAAAATATATACTTTATTATGATTCAGTAGGACTAATTTTATTTTAAGGCAGAGGTTACCAAAGTCAGATATAACTTTAAAATTTAATCAGTTTGTCTTTTGGTTTGACAATCTTCTCAGGTGCAATTTGATTCACTGTCATAAAAGTTTATTCTGTATGAATTTGTGGATAAATCACACTCCTCAGTACTCTGTAGGATCCATTTCAGTATACTCTTGTTACAAAGGCAATGTTTTTCTAGGAAGATGAAGACATATTGTAGCCTCATGTCTGGCATAAGGTTTAAATCTAACACAGAAATGTATAGCTGCTTTTTATTTTGTTAGCACAGTCTAGTCAAGTGTTAGATGCATAGTTAACAGATATCCAATAGACACAAGAGACTTGGCAACTTAAATTAATTAGCTTCAATAAAGATAAATAGCAATCTACGTGTGGGCATAATTTGCACTCTGAAACTCCAGTGTTGTTGCCAGGCAACCTCCCTGGACAGATGAAACACGCTTTCTGTCACTTGAAAGTATAAAGACACGCACTCATACACACACACACTTGCAGAACAACCAAAGTTCCTGTGTTTTAAAAAATGGTATGATTGTAAAATGTATTTGAATGCACACATGGGTGATATCAAAATAAGATTCTGTTTTGTCTCATGCTTCATAGTGTAAATCTTCAATAAATATACGACCTATCACAGGCCCTCAATCGCTCAGAGCATACTTACAGAGTGAAGCCATTAGCTTTCTGAGATGAACAGAGGGTTCTTAGGGGATTTACACAACTGTTTGAGGAAATTTTTATGAAGCAAACATCAACTGGAATAAAATGAAATACCTTTTTCCTTGTCATTCATCTAACTGGAATAAATTAGTATTTCATAATAAAGTGTACAAATATTGTTTTCTATTTTGAAGCTTTTATCTTTCCTGTTTTCCCATAGTGAGATTCTTTCTCTGAACAATGTGTGTGTGTGTGTGTGTGTGTGTGTGTGTGTATATATATATATATTATATATTCTACTATTCTATTCCATATATTATCATATTATATACATATTCTATTATTAAAGGAAAATTTGTACTAACTGTCAGTGGCCAGAGGTAAATAAATATAAATTCCATATTTGTGACTCAACAAAGCAATATTGCTAAACAAATTTTCATTTTTCTTCAGAGAAATGACTAGATTGATCTCACTATTTATTTCGTTATCCAAAGCAAAAGGTAAAACTTCAGTTCCCATATATCCAGAGGAAAACACCCATCTGTTTCTTTGATTGCTTTTGCTATCTTCTAAATCACATATGGCTTTCTGTTTCAGAAATTGTTTCCAGAGTGGTTTGAATTTGTCTTGCTTGATTCAGTAATTATTCTTTGCAAAGAAAGATGACATTTTATTTGTATATACTTTTCTAGGATGTGTCCAAGTCCAAATATGTCTGCTGATTGAATTGTAGTCATAAAGTAAAAAAAAAAGGGGGACTGAGTTTATGAATTCATAATCTACACATCTAAGAAAGCAAGTGATGAAAGACAGAAAACTGTTCAACTACATTACAGTACTTTGCAATAAATCCAAACTTCCATACTACTCATTGAATTGTTACTTTATTTCTAGAAATCAGTTAACACAATTATTAATTTGAAAATGATAAGCTTATGTATCTATCAATTTTTTAACAAATAAGTACTATACTAGTAACTGTCCTAGAAAGTGGAAATTAAAATAGTCTGAACAATAATGATATTCCACGATCAAAGGCTTGCAGAATTCAAAGTCACAAAGGCAATAAAACAAATTGATTCTTATGGAAATCTAAGCCTAACTCTAACCTGAAAGCAAATTAATACTTTTGGAAACTTTGTTATGTTCTGGACACTTAAGAACGGTATATCAATTGCGTAATTTATCATTGCAATAACACTTTATTATCATAATTATTCATAAGTATAAAGAAAGTAAAGCCAAAAAATTTAAAATATACTCAAACCCTTATGGTGGCATAAATACTAAATTTAGGTTACTTAGCTCAGTCTATTATGTTAAACAATAAATCATGAACATTATTGATATAAATATTTTAGTAATGAAAATTATCTAGCTTTGTTTGTTTAAATTGACTAGTGTGTATAACGATGTGTGTATTAGTCAAGATTATCCAGATAGAACCAATAGGAAACTATAGCTACAGATATAGGAAAGAAATTAAAGGGGGAGTTGTCTCATTTAAATGTGAAAGCTGAGAAGTCAAACAATAAGCTGTGTGCAGGTTAGAGATCCTGGATGTCAGTTGTGTGGCTCAGTCTAAAGCAGAAGGTTTAGGAACTTGGCAGGATTATGGCAGATAGGTGAAAAACACAAGAGAGTACTAGTATAAATTCTGGAGAGCAAAACTTTAGAACCTAGAGTTTTGATACACAAAGACATTAGCGTGCAACCCAGCTCCATAAAAGTTCTTCTTTCCCCTTTTTGATTTTTCTGAAGCCTTAATCAGTTGGATGGAGAATGCCTATAGAGAATGTGGATCTTTTCTATGTTGTCCATGTAAACCCACACATTAATGTCTGGAAATAGCCGCTCATACATACCACAAGATGATTCCTCACTAGTTCTCCAGATATTCCCTATGTGAGTCAAACTGACACCTAAAATTTACCATCACAACATATAAGAAGTATTGTATGACATACAGAGAGGAGGTAAAGAGATGAGCTGAGGGGCTCTACGACCCAAGATATGAATTAGAGTATTGAAGGAGTACTTGAAATAAGAATGGAGAGAAAATGAACCAACTATATACATTTAACATATGAATCTGTAATTAATATATAATGAGGAAGCAATAAGAGGATGACTTCACTCTTCTAGATTTCAGGCAGAAAGCAAGCCATTTGTTCATAATAAGAAGCAAAGAAGTTTGTTCAGAAAAAAATGAATGGGAATGAAATGTTGAGCCTCAAGTTAAGTTGCCTCATCAACTGTATATAAGACTTTGGATCTTAGAAGAGCATAAATAACCAAATACAAAAACCTTTTGAAAGATAGTCAAATTGATGGATTTGGGTTGTAAATTATGTGGGAAGGGATGAGATCTAGTGATTGAAATTTGTGTGGGTGTCAGATTGAGATTATAGGGGATTTGTCTTGTTAGAACTCTTGTTAGTGAAATGAAAGGAAAAGACAGCAGTAAGTCAGTAAATATGAACGGTGTTGGGTACAACAGAGATATTATATAGTGAATGATGTGTGGGAGTCATGAATCATGGATAAAATAATAGAATTAGGGTGTTACACAAAGGAGTCCGCCTAAACTATTGCTCATCCATTGAGCTTGATGCCCGTCAGCAGGGAGGTGTGGTTTGTTCCTGCCAGAGGTTTCCATGTCTAACGTAGGGGTTGAATTTAACCATGAGAGATCTTAGCTAAGTGAGTATAATGAATTCAGAGGAGATGACGGGATGGATCAAGGAGGAACCACAGTATCAGAGAGAAATGTTTTGTTTGGTAATTTATATTATTCACAAGAATTGTCTGCTCAGGGGCTGGGAATTTAGCTCAGCAGTGTAAGCACCTGTCTGGCAAGTGTGAGACCATGAGTTCGATCCCCAGTACTAAAAAAAAAAAAAAAAAAAAAAGAATTGTCAGCTCATAATGTATAGTTGGTAGCAGGTTTCACTACATAGTATAATAAAGAATATTGAGAAAGAAATTTCTATTAAATGGGAAAAATTGTTCAAAAGGAAAAAAGAAATAGGATGGGTGAAAGGGGAAAGAACAGTAGAGAAAAGGGAAAAAATGCAAGTCAGTTATATTATTAGGGTCTCAGTTCATTAAAAAGGAACATTTGTGTTAATATTGGCTGGAGAAATTTTCATACTCATACCTTGTGCCCTAAACAACTACTTTAAAGGTAACAGCATGCAATGTATTAACTGTTATTCTCCTCATTTTGTTATGAAATTTTGTTTTACCTTTTTCCCATAAAATAAAAAAAAAGAAAAAAGAAAATGTTTACTTTTACTTTTGTGTTCCTTTTTATTTTCTTCCAAATTATATAAAGTCTTATTTGAATCTAATATTGTAGCAGTAGAAAAGATAAAATTAAAATTTGATAGGTTTTATTCACTAAATTAATTTTGAGACTGAAGGCCTTGAATTGAATTAACTTTTGTGGGAAATAAACCTGAAGAAAAAAGGAACCTGAAGATTCTAAGAATGGATATTACTTAGTGTTCAGCCAATTCTCAAATCAGAAAATCATATGCATTAATCAATATAGAATATAGTGAAATAGATTCTTACTCTGTAATTATTCCCCTCACGGATTTAATGTTTACAATATTCTGTGTGTTCAGAAAAATATAGCAAGTTAAACCTAGTCTCATAAGAACAATTTCAAACTCAAGTGTCTCTTTTATAAATTGTGAGGCACTTCTTATTGATTTGTGCAATAGGTATGTTGTCAAAAATTCCATTTTTTAGAGCTATAACAAGGTCATATAACTGTAGATGTTTTAAAATAATCATTAGTAAAATTTTTGAGGCAAAACGAGTTCACTTCATTTGAAGATCTGCAGTCCTAATTGTGGTGAGTTTTGTTGTTGTTGTTGTTGTTGTTGTTGTTGTTGTTGTTCTAATGAGTGTAGCTTAATGGCTAACTGTTTAACAGGAGATTATATGCCTTGCTATATGTGTACGTGTTACAGGCTTGTTTTACTTTCAGCTGGCTGGCAAGAGCTGCTATTAATTCAAGTAGCTTTTCCCAAACTGATGTTTTCCCTAATTCTATCAGTAGAAGTAGTAGCTACTTGAAGCTGCAGTATTGTGTTATAAATGATAGTTCATTTTATAAGCCAAATGTCCTTTTACTCTGTAAAGAAAATTTAACCCATAATATGACTGAGTATCATTTGTATTTATGCTGCACACTAGCATTTATAACAATGATCAACAGCAGATACAGCTTGAATTTTAACTGGTAATACTACACAAATAAATCCTCTTTTCTTTCTCAGTTCCATCCCAGCATCAGTAACAACAGATAATCTAAAGGAAAATTGTGATGGAAAAAAAGACCTGATGAGAGACAAGGTGACATCGAGATACAAAACATTTGTTTATTCTGTGTATCTATGAATAGAGAATTTCATTTCTACATCAACAAATCTGAAATACAGAAAAGAGCTCAGCAAATTTCAGGTGCTGTAACTGAGGAAAAATTGTGATAGTTCCTTAGATGACACAGAAAGCAGAGAATAGTCTTCTTTTCTTCATACCTCATTCACTTTGTATTTATTACTGCCATAGATTGTCATACATTATACTAATCATTACACATAGAGAATTGATTACAATATTATACCTTTGAGGTGAGTGGGTGGCAGTGGAGATAAATGATAATCAGGTAGAGGACAGGTGAACATAATGCATCAGTAGATGATCAGTAAGCTATGAATCATGAGTTCAGCTTGGTAGTAGGAGAGGACTATATAGTAAGAAACTTTGAGGTAATATAACTTGTTATTTTTTTTTTCATGTACACAATGGATAGATCATGAAAAATTGAAGATTTTCAAAACCAGTGAATGAAATAGCAATATTTAAGTTTCAAAAAGATTAGCCTACCATGATTGGAGGATGAGAGCAACATAAAATGCATTTAATACACATAATCTACCATTATAATTCATATTTTAGTGTCCCTGGAAATTTGTATGTTAAAGGCTTTAGGAGATGGAGCCTTGTTGGAAAATGTAAGCCACTGGGAATGTGCTCTTGAAGGATATATTGTTTTATTTAGCTCACAGTTTGTGGAGGTTTCAGTCCATAATTCGCTGTTTCCAAGGCAGGTGGCACATGGAAGAAGAGGAAATATTCTTCGTAGTGGAAGATACTAAAAGCAATAAAAGAGAGACTTCTGTCCTTTATCTTTCTGTCCTTTATATCACATGCAGACTATACACCCTAGGGTGAGTGTAACACTCACACCCTAATCCAAGCATTGGACAATGAATCAATCAAAATCACTGATAGATTTGGTCACCTCTGGAAACATGCCCCCCCCATGACTGCATGAGTCTTTGGGGGGACATCTAAATACAAACCATAACATTCTGCCTCTAGGCCCCCAAAGACTCATGTACATCCCTTTATGCAAAATGCATTTAATCAAAGTCCAAACAGATCCAGCATTGCTAAATAGTCTGAGCCCCAAGTCTCCTCTGAGATTTAAGGCAAACTCTTTGCTGTGAGCAATTGCACAAATGAAAAGAAAGTTCAGCACTTCCAATGTTCAATGCCACCAGTTAAACATTTCCATTCCAAAAGTTATAAATGGGAATACAAAGAATGGGACCAAAGCAAGTCAAAACTCCAGCAGGGTAAACAAACATTAAGTCCTGTAGTTTCACGTGCAGGGTAAACAAACATTAAGTCCTGTAGTTTTATGTGACAAGATGTGAACTCCAAAGGGTTTAGGTGGCACTTACAGTGGTTGCAGCTCCATAGCTTCTCTCTGGGGCTAGCTCTGCTCCCTCATTTTAATTTTCCTCAAATGATCCACATTTCTGGTTTCACCAGGCTTCTGGTGTCTCCATGCTTCACACACTGCCCTTTTAGGGTCACACTGCCTGGCCTCTCAGGCCTTCTGAAAGCTGGTGGAAGCTTTCCTGTCCCCCAACTCTTGCATTCTCCATGCACCAAAAACTGGCACCATATGAATGACACCAAGGTCTGTTCCCAGCTAGAACAGTAGCCATGCTTCCCTCCATCTTGGCTGCAGGGGTGGGGTGCCTAGATTGCTCAGCACTTGGAATCCAATTACAAGGAGCAAATTCTATAGGCTGCCACCATTCTGGAACACGGTGCTCTGTGGGTTTCTTCTCAAAGCAAAGTCTTTAACTTTTGCAATTTTGAGGCTGAAAAGGATAGAGTCCTGATGCTTCTTGTGATGCCCTCAGGCCATCTTTTCTATTCTTCTATTCCTTCTCAGCAATCAAGACCTCTTCTGCTCTATCTTTGCACTCCACAGCTTTACCGTAATTTCCTTTCTGGTCAAACTCACAATGTTTTAAATCACTCTGCAGGGCTCTTTGTTCTTGATTCTCAATAGAAATCTGGATGAAAGCCCCAAACAGTAGCCAAGTCACTGCCTCAACATTCATTTGCCTTGAAATTTCTTCTGCAAGTTTAATTAGTCCACCGCCCTTAGACTCAGTCTCAGACAAAGTCTCTGGACGTGCACAAAATGCAGACAAACGTTCTGCCAAACCATAACACATATCATCTGGAGTCAAACAACCAATTCAGTCCTTCTTCCCAGCAGAAACATCCCAAGTCATTTTACTGGCTTTCTGTTCTTCTGAGCTCTGGCCAAAATCTTCCATACAGTACAGTTTAAGGTGTTTCAGTGCTAATTTTATTGCCAGTATCTTAAAACCTTTCCTAACTCTTTCCATTTCAACAAACAAGTCCCAAAGGTCATTGAGCCACATAACCAGGTAACAACCCCACTTCTCTGACACCAAATTCTATGTTAGTTACTTTTCTCTCAGTGTTGAGACAAAATACCTAAAATTAAAAAGTGAAAGGTTTTAGCTCACAGCTTGTAGAGGCTTCAGTTTATAATGGGCTGGCTCCAAGGCAGTGTGACACATGGCAGAGGGGCAAATGTTCTTGGTGGTGGAAGATACCAAAATGAGAGGGGGAAAGGGGAAGGAGGAGATGAAGAGGGAGGAGGGAGAGAGACAGAGACAGACACAGAGAGGGAGAGGGAAGGCTTTTCCTGTCATTTATATTGTATGCAAACTACCCACCCTAGGGTGAATGTAGCACTCACACCCTTAATCCTAGGATTGGATAATGAATCAATCACAAATTCTAGATTTAGCTTTCTGAAAAGCCCACCACCCATGAGCATTTTGGGGGACATCTAGACACAAACTATAACAAGATAGTCTCTTGTATTTGAGGCAGAAATTGAGCAATGCATCTAGAAGCCATAGATTGCTGGAGAACCACCAGAAACCAGAAAACACAAGAAATGATTTTCCACTGCAGGTTACAGAAAAGGCATGGTCTTGTTAACACCCTGGTTTCAGACTTTCCAGCTCTCAGAAGTGTGAGTTAATAAATCTTGGGAAAGTGGTATATCTAATAAGAGTTCTCATCAACATGTGGACAAGCTAATTCTTAGACTGTGGAGACAAATAAGTAGTTATGTATATGTAAACTGCTTTTCATTTTAAATTTTGTGACACACATAGATGAGAAGAATATTAATAAGTAAAATATAAAACCCTTTACACACGTCAGTCTTAAAAAGTAATTTAATACTTTATATTAAATTATTAAGTGACCATAGTGTTCTTCAATATTAGAAATACTTCAACTTTTTGTTCACCTGCTTTTTGGGTGGAGCTGTGATTAAACTCAGTACCTTGGCCTTGTCTATGCAAGGAAAGTATGTATACACTGAGCTATATCCTGTCCCAAGACTCTTTTTAGTTTTTATTCATGCCACACTAAACTTTGTTTAAAACAAAACACAAATGTAAGTTTATTATATACTTAAATTCTGCTAAGTATTTAGGTGAATATTTATTTGAATTTTTGATATCAAACAAATTATATGTATAACTAATGATTCATTTTTTCCTGATTTTATACAATAGGTATTTGTTTAATAAGTTAAAATTTTACAAATTAAAACAAATTATAATTAAACATTCATTTGTCTGTGTCTGTGATTATACATATATTTTGACTAACAAATCTTGATAATCTTGATTGAAAATATTTGTATTTTCATTTAAATTATGTGAATGAAATTTATTTATACATAATGTTTATAATTGAGATTATCATTATCATCTTAGATGTGGTATGCTACAGGGAAAACAGGTATGAATGATTTATTTTCAAATGACTAATAGTAATAACCATGATGATAATACAATGTGGCTTTAAGGAGGACTTACTATATATCACACACATTACAAAGATGATCGAAGTTAACTCTCAAAAACAAAAAAATTTCAAAATCCGATGCTATAATCAGTGTGCTCATTTTATATAAAAAAGCATCAATGAACAGTCTATTTTTTGTCCTACATCATACAATTAAGACATATTGGAGACAGGACTGCATAGAACCTGTTCATATTCCTGTACTTATGGATAATCAGTGCACTGCAGGAATAAGTTGCATCATATATATTCAAAGAGTATGCATACATGCATTGCACTTGTCATGTTTAAGTAAAAAGGATATTTTAAATGACTACTGATAAAATATTTCATTATTTTAATTTTCTTATTTTAAACCTACTTACAACTAACCTAATATAAATTGAAAGCATAGAGCGTATGATTTGGGAAGCTACATAAAAACACAGGATTGAGTTATGCCAGAGTGGCTGATGGGATGTCTGAGCTTGCAACACATAGCTGGCAATAAATTTGTATTCATTTTTGTTGAAAAATATATGAGTGAATGCTTTAATTAATATCTGAATTTAGAAAAAACTGCAAATTATGCTCATCAGCAATTATTGAAAGGATAACTGGAAGAGAGGAACATTTTTTTTAAAGAGAGGTTTCCTGTAAAATAAAGGACAAAAGAGCATTAAAGAGGTTGCAAATATCATCCAGCAGAGAGAGAAAATTGCAGAGTTATTGTATTCTGGCCAGAAACCATTTATGACTTTGTACGACAATGTGGTCAGAAAGTTGAGGTCAAGTATTCTTTTAAAATGACTTTCTAGAAAATCCTTAGTATTATTTTCATCTAGAACAATTTTCAAACCTTTCCCTAGTTTGGAGAGTTATTATTGTTCCTGTAAAAGTTTTACCTTAGACAACCATACAACAAAAAAATTTTCAAAAACTTCATCTACTACATGCCAATCTAATATGGTTATAGGGAAAATAATATAAACATTGTATTTTCTCTTCATCTCTCAAAATACTATGGTGTGTTCTGATTTTATCTAAAAATGAGTTGATTAATATAGAATCTAATTAATAGTTAGGATAACTTATACAAGAAGATCCACATCCTATGAGATTTTAACCCTTGCAACTATACCATACATTTTTATCACGTCCTCTGTCACAAACTCTGGTTGATAAGGACATAACCCCAGTTATATTAAAAAGGGAACAAAGATCTGGGAAGAAGTCTCAGTGGCAGAGCACTTTTCTACCATGAGCAAGGCCATGATTTTAAATCTCAGCTTTGGGAAAAAATAAAACAGAAAGAAAAAATTCTGGTTTCCTTTCCACCTCTTCGAGATGTACATATAGACATGTATGTATCTATAAAAATTTAATATACACATGCACATATGCATACATATATGAAATATATGTAGCATATACAGTTTTCCACATATAAATTTTCACTATCATGTGTATATTACACATATATAATACACATTTATATTTATCGACTATATAAGTTCACTTCAACAGTTCAAAACCTCAGCCAGTGTACTGGCGAAGTTTCCTGTTGCTGAGATACAGTACTCAAAACCCACAACTTAAAGAAGAGCTTTAAAGGCTTATGATTTTGTGGGATTCAGTTCATGATCATTCTGAGGGCAGAAACATCATGGTGAAAGGATGTGGCGGAGCAAAGATACATAGCTCATGGTGACTGGGAAGAAGAGAATGAAGGAAAATGCCAACGAGGAGAGCATCAGGTATCATATGTATTACCCAAACCCATTCTTCCATGACCCACTGCGACATACCCAGAAATGTGATTTAATAGTCTCCTAGGCAGCTCCCATACCAATCAGTTCAGCACAATTAAGATGAAGAACACAGTCAGATTTTCAGCTTCCTAGATCAAGAGTTGAAATCTCTTTGAAAGGGGGTGAAAAGCAAAGGAAACATTTTAGTCTTATGGAAATGATCTGAAGACAGCACAAAAAAAGTAAATAGTGACACTGTGTTGGAGAGGAATCAACAAAGTCATTTATCTAGTGAGATTCTCTTGTGATGGGTGAGTAACACAAGGAAAATAGGCCTTTGGTGAAGGATTAATGAGGGATATGTGTATAGTATTGGATGGAAGAAGACTAATTGTTGACTGTATTTTTAAAAGAAGAACATAGAAAATCTATAGGTGGAAACACTTTATATCTATACCATGTGTGAAAGGCGTAGAAATGTGAGAGAAAGGAGTTAGAAAAAACACTACCCACTCTTAGTTTCAAATGACTTTATTTCTTTTTTGAAGGAATTTTAATAAAGCCCTTTACTTCTTTTAAAGTTTTTTTAAGTCTCATCTGAAATTACACATTATTTATGTAGTCTTTGATAAAAATGTGTTTCACAAGGTTACTATACTTCATTCACAAATAACAACTTGTAAATTTGAACAAAATTTGTAGCATCAAAAAAGTGCAAAGGGTAAATTTTAGCAGCTTATATGAAGTCATGTCTAGATGAACTCCAAATATCAGGTCTTCTCCATCAAGCATAAATCACACACAAAAAAATCACAATACTTTAAGAATTACATTGTGTTTTGGGGTGTATTTAAACTTGCATTCAGTCATCTAATAGTTTGTAACTACTTTAGTTGAGGACTGTATCCAATCTATATACCCTGCCACATGAACTATTTGACCATAGTTTGCTCATAGAATGTGGATCAATATTTAATATGTAGAGATTGAAGCTCTGAATATTCTTTTAAATTGGTACACATTTCCAGACTTCTTTCATACTAACAAAATATAATGAGACAGTGTAAACCAAATAAAATGTGAGTCATAATCTCAACAACTCCTTTAGATAATAAAATATACACCTTAAATTTAGACCTTCTTTGCCCTAAAATTTAAGGGTCTTTGTATGCCAAAAGTAAAACTAAGCAGTTTAGTGTAAAAGTCTTAATGATCAGATGATCAATTACCAAACAGTTGTTTAGGATATAGCCAAGGCTAAAATATTTACTCTACCTCTTTCTAGGATAATGACATTTAGATTTCTAGAAATTGGGTCCTTAATGTTAATCAGATTTATTATTAGTGTTCAAATACTGACTTCAACTAAGACTCACATCCTTTCTTCTCAAGATATATCTGTTTTCAAATAAATTAACTTAGTCTTTCAAAAAGATATTTTACCAAAGAATCATATTTCATTATCTGCCAAGCAGTTTTATACTTAAAAGCACCTTGGATGAAAGAACAAAAATAGAATGTAACAAGAAAAATATACTACTATACAAGATGTATAAGTACAGGCATATTCAAGGAAATAAAATGTATATTAATGTAAAGCACAAACAGAACTTGTGAATCTTAAATTGTAAGTCATCATTCACTACTTAAATGTATGGATATGATTTGCATAAGAAGATAATTTACTAGTGGGCTGGTACAAAATATGATGATTTTTATATCAAGGTTCATAGTTGGATTTTTTCATGACAGAGATAGGCACAGAACAACCATATGATAGAAATAAAGTATGTGCGACTGTGCAGTAAATGGTGATAAAATTTCTATTTAACATTTTCAAAAATTTCTTTACTTACACATGCCCTTTTCCCATTCCTGTTTTTCTTTTATTCTGGCTTTCATTTACCTTAAATGTAAAGCTAAATGAGGTACAAAACTCTAGCAGAAGATATATAGCGAATATCCAAAAACTTGGAACATTGAGAAGTCTAGGTAGATGTGTTGACCATTAAGAATAGAATTTAGGAGTAACCAATTTCCTTTCAAAACTTTACACACAGATCAGTAAAAGGAATATCAGTATCAGAGTAGGAGTCGAGCATTTTGAAAAGTATTATTTTTCAACTCGACAATCTTAAAAGTTGCTATCTCATATAAAACCACAACATGCTAATAACTCCAGTTCTAAGAATGCAATGTAGTTTGTATCTTCTGGTCAGCAAGAAACTCCTGTGTAAAAGAAGTAATATTTTGAAAACAATTTTTATGCCCACAGTAACTTCCAATTGGAAATGAAGCATAAATTCTATACTTTCTCCTTATAAAATGATATGTTAGTATTTTGGCTAGCACACTAGTATCAACAAGTATAATATAATATAATATAATTAAAACTTTGGATGCATAGGGTTAGGTACAATTTCAATGTACTACTCTGAAAGTGTTCTGTTTACTTTAGGGAAAAAGAACAAGTCTGTCTTGGTTACATTGACAAACCAGCTTTTCTGCAGTGCATCCCTCCAGCGAAGGCTTAATACATCTGATTCGTCAAAGTCAAAACTACTGCTGATCTTTTTCACTGGTGTCAAATACTGGGAGCTATGACCTATTCATTTTGCTGCACAATGTAAGAAGAAAAATGTACAATAAGCAGCAAGTAATCTACACAAATATTATATGAAAATGTTTGTTTTTATCACAGGTATGAAGAAAAGACTCAAGAACTAAAAACTCGGTATTTTCTTTTTTGAGATTTCTTTTACTACTCTCTGTGCTTCTAGTGTTTGCTTGAATGTGAAATATCCTTAACTTTACTGTATTACTTGCCTAATGAATGTCTACAATGATAAATATTTCATTTGCATTAAAATGTTATGCTTTCATTGCTATGAACAATCAGGGTGTGCTAAATGAAATAATGCTAAACATTAACTGTTTTACATGTGGTAAGAAAATATTATTATAGCCATTTAAATAAAATCATTTAAACTGGAATTTTAATATAACACTTTATAAATATTTTTAAATAAAAACTTATCTTTGAGAAATCACACAAAACATTTGGCAGCTTTATTTTCTTTTAATTTTACCAACATTAATGGAATTTTCTACAACAGAGAAATGGAAAAATTTGCATTTTCCCCTATTTGATGTATGCCTGAGAGACTTTACCAAATTCACTTGAGAATCAGAGCTTGAGCAGTGGCTGAATGTTCTAGAACTCTTCCAAGCCCCAGGAACACTGATACCTGCATCTTCTTGAATGAAGATGACTGGACACAAACCACTTCTTCATTTCAAATACACACACAAGCACACTCCCCTCTGCCAACAACTGGTCTAAGAATATGCCCATATTTAAAAAAAATATTTTAAGTTCTCTTGATTACCCAGTGAAGTAACTACTAGGCTGACACTCATTTTAAAGAGGTGATATGTGAGGTTCAGAAAGATACAGTGATAACACAGCCATGAATTTTAATTTAAACTCACGTGGCAAAGTTGCAGCTCCAGGTCTACATATGAATAATCACCATGCAGATGACCATCCCAGTGTAAGATAAGTGAAGAGTACACTGGCTTGATATCATTGAAAGTATTGTACATGTTATACTTCTATTTTAGCCTCTTTTATTTCAGGCTCCTGTTATTGGCAAGTCTTAGTGGGGGCTGAGATCACTCTCTGATGCTTTCTCCTCCAACATTCATACTGTTTTGTACCAACTAGAAAAATAATTAAATAGTGGTTCTTTTTCCAATAGGAAGCCTGAGTATGTATACATATAAATTCATCAAAACTTGGATTTTTTCAACACTAACGATGATTGTTAAACCAGCAATTTTTACAGCTGTAGATTTCTTCTCATTACAGAAAGATTTTATACATGATTTAGTGTCGTTGAGTAATGTAAATATTGTTGCAATGAATAACAGTAATAATAATTTGAATTAATAGCCTTTATATATACATTTTACCTAATATTAATTCATGTTTATTTTTTTCTATTTGATGTTTTTTGGTATGTGTTTACAGTATCACTAAATATAATGATTACATTCTTTGTGAAGAATTGGTATGTGTATATGACACATCTCAATTCTTTTTTTCATTCCCTACTCCCCTGTCTCCATCCCTTGATCCATTTTCTTTTAGAAAAAGATCTACCTAGCTATTTTCTATTATCTATATTTTATTTTTCTTTTTAATTATTTATGCTTTTGGTCTCTCACATAAGAGGAACTATTCAATATTTAAGCTTGAATGTCTGATTTACTATATTTTATTTAATATTATGATTTAAAGGTACACCCATTTTCCTAAAGTGATTCAAATTTTCATCTTTTATAGTAGAGTAGTACTCTGTTGTGTATGAATGCCGCTTTTGTTGATGGACATGTAAGCTGCTAAGATTTAGCTATTATGAATTGTGCTGTTGTAAACATGGGTATGCATGAATCACTCTGGTATGATGTCTTTAACTCCTAGGGGATGATACCTAAAGTGAGAACAGCTGGTTGAATGGAATTTCTAGTTTTAGCTTTTTAAAGCATCCTCCATACTGATTTCTTTAGTACTTGTATAAGTTCTGAAAATGTTTTTTTTTTCTAAATACAATATTTATATTGTCAACTTGCTTGACCTTCAAGACCCTTCTCTTGAAGTTAAGTAGATGACTTGCTGCTAAGTCCACTGGACATTTGTTATTTCCTTACTTGTTTTCCCATTACAATAGTTAGTGTTTTACCATTTGGAAAAATGCCTGATCTAAATCAATTTAAAGAGAGGAAATGCTTTATTTTTGCTTGAGGTATCAAAATTTTCAATCAGTCATTGCTTGATACTATTGCTTTGGAACAATTTGGATATCACAAGTCTCAAAATCAAAATAACTCTACCATCATTTGCATCTTTCCCATTATCTTTCCCCTTATTCTTCATTAATTATTTTGTGTAAATAAGGATCAAGACCACAGAACTTACAATTTTAAAATAAAAAATTAAAATGGGTTACAGAACTAAATGCAAAACACAAATTATAACACCGCTAAAAGAGAATATAGTTAATTTTAGTTATTTTGATAACGTATTAGATGAAACATCAAGGAAACAGTCTATAAATGAAAGAATTGAGAAGTTGTAATTCATTAAAATTAGATTTTTTCTTCGTGTGATACTTTTAAGACAATGAAAAGACAAGGTCCATATAAAATACTTTTTAAAAAATTTTGGATCTAGAAATTTTAAAGAAACTATCTCTTTGATTTTATACCTTTTTGAAAAATAGTGACATTTCAGTTATCACTTTGCATGAAGTCATTTGATTTACTTTTTATTAGTACATGCTTTTGATATAATAAATTTATCTTGGGGAGTTGGTTATATAGAACATATCTAAAATGTTCACAAAATGTATTGTGATAGAGTATTGTTCTTTAAACTATACAAAGAACCCTTAAAATTCAACAATGAGAATGAGTGACTTTATTAAATATGGGATAAAAATGTTTAAAAATACTTCATCAATGAATTCATAGAGATATTCAAAAATACCTCATCAAAGAATACATATAGACGTCTAAAATACTCATTACAGAATATATTGCTGCACATATACAAAGAATATATATATGTATATACAGACAAATATATAAAGATTCTCCATCTCATAAGACATAAGATAGTTACCAATTAAAGGATACTACTGCCTCTATTAGAATAGACAAATTTCAAAACACTGACATCACCAAATGCTGCCAAGGTAGTGGAGTAACAATAACTGTCATTCATTCACTAAATACTACTGTCATTTTTAAAAGACTGTGTGCCAGTTTCTTAAGAAGTTGCGCACATTCTTACCATGTGATCCAATAATTACGCTACCTAACATCAATCAAAAAGAACTGAAAATTTATCTTCCTTTAAAAATCTGCATGCATTTTTTTTCATACCTGCCAAACCTTGGAAACAGCCAAGATATTATGCAGTAGGTGACTGAAGAAGGAAACTGTGGTAGATTCAGACACTGAGAAGTTATTCAGCACTGTAAGTAAATGGACTATTAAAAGACAGAGGAAACTTCATACTACAAGTAAAAGAAGTGACTGTGGAAGGGAGCACTACGTTGTGTTATTCCAGCCATATAACATTCTGGAATTGCAAAAGTATCGAGAAGGTAAAGTGATCAGTGGTAGCGCAAGACTAGCAAGGAGCTGTGA
>RJWM01025193.1:0-30057 GCA_004363535.1 Dasyprocta punctata | reverse complement strand
TCTTCCTTTGTCCTCCAGCCTTGCTTCCAATTTCCTCTTTTTCTTCTATTTCTCTGTTTCCCCCCTACCACTTATACTTTCTCCCCCAAGGGGAAAATCACTATACAGAGGACTTATTTACTGTATACAACTTTCAGATTTGTTTTACATTTTGTTATATAACCACAAGTCTAGTTCACATGGTTAAAGGTGACAAATAAATAGTTAACACAGGGCCGGGAGTTTGGCTCAGTGCCTTAAGCGCCTGCCCTGGCAGGCGCGAGGTTGTGAGTTCAACCCCTGGTGCCGCAAAAAAAAAAAAAAAAAAAAAAAAGTTAACACAGTTTGTCATTTTCTAGGCCATGTTTTGTGCTACTGTTGTTGCTGATTGTACTACTTTTGCCAAGGTAATGTAATTGTTCCAATCAGTTGTTCTTCCTGGTATGCCAAGATTGAGATTTCCTTAGAGTCATAAAAAATACTATAGGCCAGTGGCAAAGAACAAGGGGCAATGCCAAATATGTAGCAACTTCTCATCCCCAATAAATTGAAAAGGTAGGATCGTGCAACAGCCTCAAAATCCAAAAGCCAGCTAAACCTGAAAGGTACTTCTGAGAAGCTGTCATTTCCTAACTGTTCTAGCAATAAAGCTACTTGCCATGAGCAATTCATAAGCATCAAGCCAGGAATTAAACTAAAATAATAGAAACTAAAATAATAGAAAATGCGAAGACACTTAAGTAAGATGCAACCCCAGCCTTCCAACTCACCAAAGGCAAGCACTGGGGACAATGAGGTGGGATAATTCGAAAGTCACCCACCTGGACTCTCCAAAGTGGTAACAGCAGAAGTAACAAAGCAGATGAGTGAAACACTAGAAAAAATCAAATCAGAAATAATTTGTCAGATAACTACAGAGATGGTGGCTATAATGAAACACATGGTTTGTGACTCTAAAGAAGATATAGATTAAAAAGAAATATAGGAGCTTAGGAACATGATGGAAACTATAAATGTCCAACATAGGAAAGAAATGGAATCCATGAGACAGATTAAAACAGATATCCAGAGGGCCGGGAGTTTGGCTCAGTGGCTTAAGTGCCTGCTTGACAGGTGTGAGGTTGTGAGTTTGAGCCCTGGTACTGCAAATAAATAAATAAATAAATAAATAACATATCCAGGAGGTTAAAAATTCCATTGAAAGTATACACAGCAGAATGAATCAATGTGAGGACATGATACCAGATACAGAAGTCAGGCTTGTGGTTAGCAATCCATGAAAAGAAAGATTTCTTAAAAATAGGAAGGGACAGCTAGGTGTGGTGGGGCATGGCTGTAATCCCAACACTTGGGCAACTGAGGCAGAAGGATTGCTGTGAGTTTAAGGTTAACCTGGGCTACATAAATGAGTTCAAGGCAGCCTGAACTACACAGTGAGACTCTGTCTTAAAAAAAAAAGAAAAGAAAAGAAAAGAAAGAAAGAAAGAAAAAAGCAAGAGACTGTGAAAAAAAATCAATCCAACAGTTGCTAGATGATGCAAAGAAGAATAACGTAAGTTTGATCAGAGTCAATGAAAAAGCAGGAGATAGCACAAATGACGTAAAAAAGCTGTTCACAGAAATAATTGCAGAAAACTTCCCAAGGAGGGAAAAAGAATTTGACATACAGATAACTGAGGCATATACAACTCTGATTAAGCTGGGCATGGTGTCGCATGCCTTTAATCCCAGCACTCGGGAAGCTGAGGTAGGAGGAGCGTTGTGAGTTCGAGGCCAGCTTGGGCTACAATGGGAGCACAAGGCCAACCCGAGCTACATAGTGCAACCCTGCCTCAAAAAACTAGGGCTAGGAGTTTGGCTCAGTGGCTTAAGTGCCTGCACTGGCAGGTGTGAGGTTGTGAGTTCAATCCCTGGTGCCAAAAAAAAAAAAAAAAAAGATTGATTAGCCATGATAAAAAAAATCTACAACAAGGCATATAATAGTCAAGATTTCAGAAATTCAACACAAGAACAGAATACTAAAAGCTATTAGAAACCACCAACAGAGTGGAGAGACAACCCACATTGTGGGAGAAAATGTTTGCCAGCTGTTCCTCAGACAAAGTATTACTATCAAGAACACATAAACAACTCAAAAAAATCAGTCCTCCAAAATTTAAAGATCCAGTCCAAAAATGGGCAGCTGAGATGAATACACACTTCTCAGATGAAGAAATATGAACAGCAAATAAATATGTGAAAAAATGTTCAACGTCACTGGTCATTCAAGAGATGCAAATTAAACTAACACTAAGATTCTACCTCACCCCAGAAAGAATAGCTATTATTAAGAAATCAACCAATAACAAATGCTGGAAGGGCCATGGGGAAAAAGGAACCCTTCTCCACTGTTGATGGGAGTGTAGACTGGTGCAACCACTATGGAAATCAGTGTGGAGATTCCTCAAAAAAACAAGACTTGGAGGTCCATTTGACTCAGCTATTCCCCTTCTGGGTATCTTCCCAGAAGAATTAAAAACATCATACTGTAGCAATATATGTACACCCATGTTTATAGCAGCTCAATTTATAATAGCTAGATCTTGGAAATAACCTAAATGCCCATCAACTGAGAAATGGATAAAAAAGATGTGGTATTTTTATACAACGGAGTACTACTCAGCCAAGAAGAAGGATAAACTTGAGACTTTTATAGAACAATGGATTCAAGTTGAGATCATACTCATTAGTGAAATAAATCAAACACACATTGTCTCACTATCATGAGAAGCTGCAAGAAACTATATACATAAAAGATAGTTAAGGTAGTTATACTACTGATTTCCCTGAGCTCATTAAAGAGAAAGGTTTGTGCTAGTATTGTTCAGATGATTAAATGCAGATGTCTTGTACTCTGAGTAACTGGTTTGAAGGTAACAATGTGCATACCATTGTTACCTCTTAATTGTTGTGTTTTGAAGTTTTATTTTTTTCTCTTTAAAATATAATAAATAAATATATTTTTAAAAAAGCTATTGGAGGGTCAGGGATATAGCTCAGAGGCACAAGTGCCTCCCTGGCATGCATGAAGTCCTGAGTTTGATTCCCAGTACTAAAAAAAAAAAAAAGGTGTTAGAGAAAAGAAACACATCACCTACTAAGGAAAACCAATCAAGATAACAGCAGACTTTCTAACACAATCCCTGAAGTCAAGGAGAGCTTGGAGTGAGGTATTTCAAGCCCTGAAAGAAAAGAATTTCCAACCCAGATTGATGTATCTCACAAAACTGTCTTTCAAAACTGATGGGTACTTCCATGACAAAGAACAGCCGAAGAAATTCATGACCACCAAACTAGCACTCCAAAATGTTCCAAAGGACATTTTATAAAGAGATAGTAGGGACACAACAGAATGAATCCACCAGGCAGGGCAAGCAATTAAACAGAGAGGGGAAAAAAAGAGAACCAACAATAGGAAAAAACAAAGATAAGTCAATACATATCAGATATAACCATCAATGTTAATGGTTTCAATTCCCCAGTCAAAAGAAACAGACTGGCAGAATGGATCAAGAAGCGAGATCCAACAATATGCTGCACACAAGAAACACATTTAATTCCAAAGGAAATGTGTAGACTGAAAGTTAAAGGGTGGAAAACAATACTCCATTAAACAGGAACCTGGAAAAAAAGCAGGGATAACTGTTCTATTTGCAGACAAAGTGGATTTCAAGCCAAGACTGATTAAGACAGACAAAGCAGATCACTTCATAAACACATGATAACATCCTCCTAAACAACCAGTGGGTCATAGATGAAATTAAAGAAGAAATTAGACAGTTTCTATAATTAGACAATAATGCCAATGCAACATATTAGAACACAGGAGATGCAACAAAAGCAGTCCTATGAGGGAGATTTATAGTACTGAATTCCCATATCAGAAAAACAGCAAGCTCAAATAAACAACCTAATGTTGAGCCTCAAGCTTCTAGAAAAAGAAGAGCAAGACAAGCCCATGGCTCATATGAGGGAGGAAATTATAAAAATCAGAGCAGAGCCAAGTGTGGTGGCATATGCCTGTAAATGAGAAGGCTGAGGCGAGAGAATTGCCACAAATTCTAGGCCTGGGCTACATAATGGGTTCAAGGCCAGCCTGAGCTGAATAATGAAGCCCAGTCTCAAAATTGAAACAAAAAAAAAATCAGAGCACAAATTAATGCAATGGAGACTAAGAAAACAATACAGGGAAACAGTGAATCAAAGAGCTGGTTCTTTGAAATATTAAGTAAAATTGACAAATCCTTTGCTAACCTTAAAAACAAAGGGAAAGAAAAGACTCAAATCCATGTAATTCAGAATGAAAAGGGTAAAATTTCAACAGATTCTGGAAAAATCCAGAAAATCATTAATACCTACTTCAAGAACCTATATCTTAAAAAGATGGAAAACACAGAAGAAATGGACAGGTTCCTAGATACATATGAATTACCAAAGTTGAATCAAGAAGATACAAAAATTCTAAATAAACCAATATCAGTCAATAAAATTGATGATGTAATTAAAAACCTACCAACAGAGCCGGGCGTGGTGGCGCACGCCTTTAATCCCAGCACTCGGGAGGCTGAGGTAGGCGGAGCGTTGTGAGTTCGAGGCCGGCTTGGGCTACAACGCAAGTGTAAGACCGGCCTGAGCTACATAGCGCGACCCTGCCTCAAAAAACCAGGGCCGGGAGTTTGGCTCAGTGACTTAAGCGCCTGCCCTGGCAGACGCGAGGTTGTGAGTTCAATTCCCAGTGCCGCAAAAAAAAAAAAAAAAAAAAAAAACCTACCAACAAGAAAAGCTCAGGTCCTGACAGATTCACTGCTGACTTCCACAGGAAATTTAAAGAAGACCTAATGCCACTACTTCAGAACTCCCAAATTCATTTCTGGAAGCAAGCATTACCCTGATATCAAAACCAGAGAAGGATCCAACCAAAAAACAGAAAGACAGGCCAATCTCCCTAATGAATGCACATGAAAAAAAATCCTCAATAAGATACTGATGAGCAGAATGCAGCAAATTATCAAGAAGATTATACACCATGACCAAGTAGGATTCACCCTAGCAGTGCAGAGATGGTTCAATCTAAGCAAATCAATAAATGTAATATACCATATTAACAGAGGACAAAATCATATGATCATCTCTTTTTTTGTGTGTGGCACTGGGGGATCAAACTCATAACCTTGCGCCTACCTAGGCAAGCACTTAAGCTGCTGAGCCAAACTCCCAGCCCTAGGTTTTTGAGACAGGGTCGCACTATGTAGTTCAGGCCAGCCTTGTGCTCATGTTGTAACCCAAACTGGCCTCAAACTCACAATGCTCCACCTACCTCAGCTTCCTGAGTGCTGGGATTAAAGGCATGCACCGCCACGCCTGGCCATGATCATCTCAATAGATACAGAAAAAGTGTTTCACAAAGTCCAATGTACATTCATGATTTTAAAAAAATCCTATGGAAAATTAGAATAGATGGTCTTTATCTCAACCAGATAAAAACCATCTATGACAAACCAACCATCAACATCATACTAAATGGACAAAAACTGAAAGTATTCACTCTAAAATCAAGAGTAAAATCAGGATGTCTACTGTCACTACTCTTATTCAACTTAGTTCTGAAAACGTTATCCAGAACAATTAGACAGGAGAAAGAAATAAAAGGAATAAGAATAGGAAAGAAAAAAGTTAGATTACCATCAGTAGCAGATGACATGATGCCCTACATAGAAGAACCCGAAAACTCTACCAAAAAGCTTCCAGATTTAATAACCAAATTCAGTAATATAGCTGGATACAAAGTCAACACTCAAAAATCAATAGCTTTGCTGTACACAAATAACAAACTCACTGAGAGATAAACCAGGGAAACAACACCTTTCACAATAGCATCCAAAAAAATGAAATACCTACGAATCAATCTAATGAAAGAAGTAAAAGACCTTTACGTCGAAATCTACAGCACCCTAGCCAGGCGTGGTGGCGCACGCCTTTAATCCCGGCACTCAGGAGGCTGAGGTAGCAGGAGCATTGTGAGTTCAAGGCCGGCTTGGACTACAACGCAAGCGCTAGGCTGGCCTGAGCTATATAGTGCAACCCTGCCTCAAAAAATCCAGGGCTGGGAGTTTGGCTCAATGACTTAAGCGCCTGCCCTGGAAGGCATGAGGTTGTAAGTTCAATCCCTGGTGCTGGAAAAAAAAAAAAAAGTCTACAGCATCCTGAAAAAAGAGATTGAAGAGGATATCAAAAAATAGAAAGTTATCTCTTGTTCTTGGGTAAGAAGAACCAACATAGTGAAAACGGCCATACTTCCAAAATTTTACCAATTTAATACAATCCTGATCAAAATGCCAATAATACACCTCACAGAATTAGAGAAAACAGTCCTAAAACTCATTTGGAACCAGAAGAAATCTAGAATATCAAAAGCAATTCTGAGCAACCAAGGCAAGGCAGAGGGCATCACAATCCCTGACTTGAAATTCTACTACAAAGCTACTGTGATTAAAAAAAAAAAAAAAAAAAAAAAAAAAAAAAAAAAAAAAAAAAAAAAAAAAAAAAAAAAAAAAAAAAAAAAAAAAAAAAAAAAAAAAAAAAAAAAAAAAAAAAAAGCAAAAACGCGTGGTACTGGAAAAAAAAAAATAGACCTGAGGATCAATGGAATACATTAGAAGATGCACAAATGACTCCAAATGTGCTCAGCCACCTTATTTTTGACAAAAAACCAAACACCTTCACTGGGAGAACAATAGCCTCTTTAATCAATGGTGCTGGAAAAACTGGCTCTCCATATGTTGAAGATTAAAACTAAATCTGCTATAAGATAGAATAGGTAGAACTCTTGAAGACATTGATGTAGCAAGGATTTTATGAATAAAACCTTGATCACACAGGAAATATCACAAATAATCAACAACTAAGATATCATCTTATTAAAATCTTATTAAAAATCTTCTGCACAGCAAAAGAAACTATCAACAGAGTGAAGAGACAGCCCACAGTATGGGAAAAAAATTTTTGTCTCAGACAAAGGACTAATATCTAGAAAATAGAAAGAGCTAAAAAAATCAGACCCCCTAAATTTAAAGACCCAATCAAAAAATGGGCATCTGAAATAGACACTTCTCTGATGAAGAAATGGAAATGACAAATAGACATATGAAAAAATGGTCAATATCACTGATCATTCAAGAGATGTAAATTAAAGCAATTTTGAGATTCTCTCTCACTCTAGAGAGAATAGCTATTATCAAGAAATTAACAAGTAATAAATGCTGATGAGGCTGTGGGGAAAAAAGAACATTTCTTTACACTTGGTGGGAGTGTGGACTGGTGCAACCTCTGTGGAAATCAGCATGGAGATTCCTCAAAAGAACTAAAACTAGAGGTCCCATGTAACCCAGCTATTCCCCTTCTTGATATCATCCCAGAAGAATTAAAGGCATCATACCACAGCAATCTATGCACACCCATGTTTATATCAGCACAGTTTGTAACAGCCAAATCTTGGAAACAGCCCAAATGCCCACCAATCAATGAATGGATAAAGAAGATTTTTTTATACAATGGAGTACTACTCTGTCATAAATAAGAATAAGCTTGCAACATTTCTAGCTAAAATGCATGTATCTTGAAACCATTTAAGTGAAATAAATTGGACATACATGTGTAAATACAGCATTGTGTCTCTGATGTGAGAAACTTCATGTAAATAAGGACCAAAATGTATAATAGACCTTGGGAAATGGGAAGAAAAAGGTCAACTGAGAAGGAGAACAAGGGAGGGGGAAAGCGGAAAGAAAAGAAGGGACAAGAAGAAAAAGAGAATAGAAGGAAAAAATGGAAATAAAGCTTCTGTAAATAAGGAGGGGAAGAGGGGTTTAAGGGGAAAGGGGAATGGGAAAAAAGAAGCAAGATACATCACGTACAGATGCAAATTCCCTAAGATGAATGTAATATTATGTCTAAAATGTACCAATAAAATTTTTTAATTAAAAAAAGGGTATACTTGAAAATAATAAATGATAAAATAAGGTAGGGGAGCAGGCACTGGAGGGTGGGCCTCTGGTGATTCTGAGTTAATCTTTTACCTTATCTGGGACTGAGTTTCTTCCTCTGTGTAATTAGGAGATAGGCCTAAGGCCTCTTCTGACGATGCATTCTGTTAATATTGTTTGTTTATTTGTTTGTTTGTTTGTTTGTTTGTTTGTTTTGAGACAGGGTCTCACTATGCAGTTCAGGCTGGTCTTGAACTCTGACATAGCCCAGGCTAGCCTCAACTCACAGCAATTCTCCTGCCTCAGCCTCCTGAATGCCTGGATTACAGGTGTGCACCCCTACACCCGGCTGAATTCTGCTAATATCTGAGGGTGCCATGCAGGACAGGGGCAGGCTATGTAGCTTCCCTTGGACCTTGCAAGGCCTCTTTGTTTTCCAAAGGACTCAGCGAAATGTTGGCTTTTAATCTTTTAATTCATTCTCATGTCATCCATGAAGTAAATCAGAAGAGAAAGTCCAGATGAACATTCCCATTTAAGCCAGTTGCAGTTTCTGGAGGCTGATATTTTAACAAACAATAAACCAATGATGAATCATGAGATGATCTTGGAAAATATTAGACACTTAAACCTTCTGAACATTTTTCAGGAAATAAGCTTTAAAAGGGGGAAGAGAAAATGTAAATATGTTCAAGATAGGAAACTGTCATCCATAAAAATAGCTACATTTTAGTTTTAAATTAAAAAAGGAAAACCTCCTTTAAATGTACATGCTGTTGGGTGGTTTTTCCCCCCTTTAGGCAGCTCCTCATTTGCTCTGGAACAAATCCTCTAAAAGTGTTGTAAGCGATATGTGGTTGAGAATATCCTTCGATGGTACTGAGAATACCCCCACAGGACTCAAAGGACCAAACAACTGGAGGAAAATCCCCAGGTGGAAATTTGTCCCCAGCCTTGGTAGGCGGGGTGTGGGGTGTGAGAGGGAGGGGTGCTCGTGGGGTTTGCAGATGATGAAAGCCGCTCTGGTTCATTTAAACAAATGGTTCCAGGAAGAAGGGAATGAGGTACTTCCAGGGTGGTTTGAAGGGTTAAGGTTGGTAGGAAAAGCCCTAGGCTGGGCTTCCAGGAATGACTCTGCATCAAGATGGCAGATGTAAACCGAGCGTGGTGGCGCACACCTTTAATCCCAGCGCTCGGGAGGCTGAGGCAGGAAGATCGTTGTGAGTTCGAGACCAACCTGGGATACAAAGTGAGTTCAAGGCCAGCCTGAACAACATAATGAGACTCTGTCTCAAAAAGTAGTGCCAGGGATTTAGCTCAGTGGCATAAGTGCCTGCCTGGCAGGCATGAGGTTATGAGTTTGATCCCCAGTACCAAAAAAAAAAAAAAAAAAAAAGGATGGCGGATGTGGCCCAAGAAGGGAGCTGCTACTTTTGTCACTACTGAGAAGATGGGGAATCAAGAAGCCTTTGGGACCACGTTGCTCCTGACATCCACTATGTTGAAAACCAGACACTGAGGCTCTTGCTTCTGCTGTTCCAGAAGAGCTCCATCCCTCACCATCGGTGTGCATTGGCCCACACAGGTGCAAGAAGCCCTATCACCAAGGCAGGCTGACCTCAGGAACGACAGTGACTGTTCCACTGCCAGTAGCTCTTGGAGGGAGATGGCATCTGAGCTCTGTCTCCTGGCAACAGCCCAGCTCCCGGCACCTGGGATTAGGTCCTTAGGTCCTGCAAAGGGACTTGGGTAATGTGAGACAGCGCCTACCATTATGAATGCTTCTCACTGCAGTCGTAAATTAAATCATGAAAGGACAGATAAATACAGATCCATACTGAAACATCCTCACACCTGCAGAACAGAGCAAAGCAAAGATAACTTCTGCCAAATCAGAGACTGATTGTATATGAGAGAACAGTAATGACTGTGAACAAAGTCTTTATCAGCAATAATGAATCCCAGAGAAAAAATGAAGCAATATCATCAATATATTGAGGGAAAGGAATTGTCAACCTGGCATTCTAAATTCGCCTGCATCGTGTTTCTGGAGTGAACACAAAATACAATAAGGATATTTTCAGATGAAAGCCTGACAGAGTTCACATCTCACTCACGTCACTGAAAGAGCTGCGGGTATTCTTTAGTAAGTGTTTTGGTTACTTTTCTCTCATTGCTGAAACAAAATACTCGACACTAAAACTAAAGAGGGAAAGGTTTATTTAGCTCACAGTTTGCGGAGGTTTCAGTCCATACTTATCTGGTTCCAAGGCAGAGTGGCACATGGCAGAGGGCAGCAGTTCGTGGCAGAAAATAGCAAAAGCAACAAAAGCAAAGAGGGAGAAGCATACAAGAGAACACTCTGTCCTCTATATTGTATGTAGATTACCCACCGTATATAGGTGTAGGTGTAGCCCTCACATCTATAATCCCAGCACTGGACCACGAATTAATCACAAACTCTAGAAGTCTGCCCATGTGACTGCATGAGGTTTTGGGGGGACATCTAGACACAAACCATAACAGTAAGATACTATGTGAAAGAGTAGGACACAAAAAAGCAACAGTGAACAAAAACATGGGTTGGCAACCTAAGACCTAATAAGCATTGGCTACTAAAAATTACTAATCTGAGCCAGGTGTGGTTGTGTACACCTGTAATCCAAGCACTCTGGAAGCTGAGGCAGGAAGATCAAAAGTCTGAGCCCAGGCTGTATAAATTAGCAACTAATGAGAGTCTGTCTCACAATAAAAACGTTAAAAAAGGCTAGGGATGCAGCTGAGTAAGAAGGTCCTGGGTTCAATCCCCAATACAGAAATGAAACTATTACCTATTAATTTAACTGTATCCCAGAACAAAGTTCAAGAGTATTTGTAAGACCCAGTACCACCAAAAAGAGAGACAGAGAGAGAAAGAGAGAGAGAATTAGTAAGAGTACAAACCATACAGCATCTAACGAAGTAAAATACACAATGTCTAGTATCCAATCAAAATTTACCAGGCATGTAAACAGACAGGAGATTATGACACACAATAAGGAAAAATCTGATAAAAAAATTCCAGAAATAGCAAGATGATAGAATGTAGTAGATAAAAACAGTAAAGAGTTCTAATTATATTCCATATATTCAAGAAGGTAAAGATTGAGCATGTTAAGTAGATACATGGAAAATATAAAAAGACCTAAATCTTATCTCTCGAGATGAAAACTATAATGCCTGCAATAAAATTTCACTGGGTAGAATAACCAATAAATTAGATGCTGCAGGAGAATCCAACAGGAAGTTGTAACAATCCTGAACCACTGTGTACCTAACAACAGAACTTCAAAGCATAGTAAGCAAAAATTGACAGATCTAAAGAGAATTTGATAATTCCACAACCAAAATAGATTTTAACATTGCTTTATCAAAATTTGATACATAAAAAATCAGAGCTTTAATTTTAATTAAACTTTTATTAGTATTAGTAGTAGCATTGTGTGTTGTTTTGGGGATCAAACCCAGCATCTTGCACATACTAGGCAAGTGGTCTGCCCCCAAGGTAGCCAAGAGCTCTACTACTGAGCAACATTTCCAGCCTCAATGCGCAAATAAATAAATAAATAACTGAAATATAAAGTCATAGCAAATCCAGGTATCAAATTCACAACCTCACGCATGCCAGGTAGGCACTTATGCCACTGAGCTAAATCCCCGTCCCATCATCAAAGATCTTATAGCTTCATGCAGTGAGACATTTGTCATCTATCATACACTACTTGGGGGCAGAAATTTGTAACCTGTTCAGGCTGAATCCTCAGAGCCCCACATGAAGCCTGATATATTTCAGGTTTATTGGTAATAAATATTTATTATTTTAATTGTAAGGTAAGAGGATAAAACACTGGCAAATTCACAGAAGTCTTTAATGTTCAATGAATAGATTTGAATTAATGCATCTGTATGAAACTGTAGCAAACACCAAATACAGCATACCTATTTGTTTCAAAACCATCTGAATAAAAATTAGAAAGGCAGCCATACTGAAAAAAATTACCACCATGCCGTTGCAGGGTAGTTCAATGGTCACTTACGTTTTCTTGTTATCTACACAGCGAGTTCAAACACTTTGGCTGTTCCCACAAGTACAGCGATCAACACTGTTTTACTCTTCAGAAGTTGAGGAGGGAGCAATCCCTTCCTCCTCCTGTTCTTCATGGTGACACAGAGGTAACATCACTTTCTAATCACCATCAGAGGATATGTGAGAGACTTTACTCAAGAATGTGATAAAACAGCAAGAATGTGGAACTCATAACATGACAGATTCTAAGAAATGACTTAACAAAATCTTCCAAAGACCATAAGAACTCAGAACAAATCTCCATAGTGATCACCCCCTTGGTGATGGGAGGAAGGTGAGAACTCTAACTGTAAACCTACACTACACTTACTGTATAGTAAAATGACATTCGGTTCTCATTTCAGATGCTGTTTCTGTAAACTCTCCCCAGAAAAACCCATGCAAATATTGTTATGGTTAGATGTCTGAGTTGTTTAGCCTTATCTGATCAGAGGCAGAATTCTGTTACCCAGAGTGGTCGAAACAATGTCTAGTCTTATAGAAGATGACTTTTTTGGGTAACAGTTTTACCCAAAAGAGATATATACCCAAGAGATATAATTCCGTCATTTAAAATATACAAGTCACATGTTTAGCATATTTACAATTTGAAATCATCAATACAAATTAGAATATTTTTATTATCCCCTAAAATAAATTTCTGGCCCATGAGCCACCTCTAAAGTTGTTCCCAACTTTAGGCAATCACTAAGTACTATATAGATTAGTTTTATTACTTGATAGCTTATTACTTTATAGGTTAATCTTTGTAGATTTGCCTATTCTTGGATTTCGTATAAATAATCTCTGGCTTCTTTCATTTAACATCTTCAAGGTTGATTCAAATTGTACCAGGGCCGGGCGTGGTGGCGCACGCCTTTAATCCCAGCACTCGGGAGGCTGAGGTAGGCGGAGCGTTGTGAGTTCGAGGCCAGCTTGGGCTACAACACGAGCATAAGGCCGGCCTGAGCTACATAGTGCGACCCTGCCTCAAAAAAACCAGGGCCGGGAGTTTGGCTCAGTACCTTAAGCGCCTGCCCTGGCAGGCGCGAGGTTGTGAGTTCAATCCCCGGTGCCGCAAAAAAAAAAAAAAAAAAAAAACAAATTGTACCAGGGATAAGTACTTCTGTTTTATTTCCAAGTAATATTCCACTTGTAGGGACAATGTCATATGTTATTTGTCCATTCATTAGCTGATAGACAATTTGAGTATTTTTACTTTTTGATCATTATGAATAAGGTTGCTTATGGCCAATGTTGTACAAGTTTTTGTAGGAACACAAGTTTTATTTCTCTTGGGCATACACCATTTCTCTTGGGTAGAAGAATTACTGGGTCACACAATAAATCTGTTTAACATTCTAATTCATTCACAGTAGAAGTGTGTGGGCATTCTAATTCCTCCACATCCTTGTCTACACTTGTTTCTAACTGTCTTTTTTACTATAGCCATCCCAGTGAGTATAAGTTGTTATTTTACTGTGATTTGTATATTGCTTTCATGAGGCTTATTTCTGATTGGGTATTCTGTGAAATAAATGCATGCTTTGAATCACCTTGCCATAACATGCATTTTATTTGTCTACCTGTAAAAATAATTAGGTTTGATATATAATAAGCATTTGGTTATCTGTTACTATATTACAAACCATTGCACAGGTACAGGCAGTGATGGTGAACCTATGACACACATGCCCCCAAAGGCTGTTTATATAATTGAAAGCTCTTAAAGGTTCACCACCCCTGGGTTAGGGGCTTGAAACAACAACCATTGTTCATCATGTTATCCCTCGTTTCTGTAGGTTGGCTGGGCTCTGCTGGATAGTTCTTCTGCTCTATGTGACGCTGGCTGGGGCTGAGGTCACCTGGAAGCCCTATAGCCCAGGGACATCTGAAACAGCTCCCTTAGATGTCTGGTACCATGCCAGGGGTGGCTAGACAGCTGGACTCAGATGGGACACTGGGCAGCCAGGACAGTCTCAAGAATTCTATCTCTCCATGTGGCCTTTCCAACAGAATAGTTGGTCCTCATACATGGCAGCAGTGAGCTTCCAAAAATGTAAAAGGGGAAGCTCTGAAAACTTTAGACAGCCTACATATCATTTCCACCATGTTTTATTGGTTAAAGTGAACCTGGTCCAATCTAGATTCCAGTAGGAGGGTTCTGAAGTCAGATAGATCTAGGTGTACAACTTGGCTTCCACATTATTAGGGGCTGAATATTTTGCCCCTTAAACTTTCATGTGTTGAACGCTTAACCCACAGTGTGATGGTACTAGAAAGTGGGATTCTGGAAGGAAATTAAGTCATCAGGATGGAACCCTTGAGAATGGGATTAGTGCCCTCCTATAAGAGCACATTCTCTAACCCTCTTTTCACTGTGTGAGAACACTAGGGCAAGAAAGTCTACAACTCAGAAGATGTGTTCACTGGAACCTGCCCATACTGGCACCTGCCCTCAGACTCCCAGCTCCAGGACTGTGAGAAATACATTTCTGTTGTGATGCACCTTGCTCTATGGTAGTTTGTTATAGTGACCCCAGCAGACTTTGAACAATCATTCAGCAGTAAGATCTTAGACAAGCCACTCAAACTCTCAGCCTATTTCTTCATCTGTAAGAAAAGGACAGTAAGATTACCCATTTGAAGATGCACGTCCTGTGGCTGAATCCAGAAGACAAATCCTTCAGCCTTGAAAACAGGGTCTTCACCTTTGAGTTATGGATTCCAAAAATCTGATGAGAGCTTGGGCTACTCCACAATTCCCTGACCCACGTACATGTAAGGAAATCTTTGCTGCAAGTTCACAGGACTCACACACTTGCCCACCCATGGTCCTACAAAGCGAATTACAAGCCCTGGCCCTAAACACAGCAACAGGAAGCCTGCATGGAATGTGATTCCTTCTCACACAATACCCAGCAGCAACAAAGGCCGCTTGCACTTGATCTCACAAGAGTCTCAGTGTATCCCTAACATCTGCAAGTGTCCTTTCTGAGACTTAAGTGCCTGGAGGGGAAAGAAACTTACTGAGCAACTTTTTTATTCTAAGTTTTTTGAGAAAGGGTCTCACTACATAGCCCAAACTGGCTTTGAACTCACAGTGATCTTCCTGCCTCAGCCTCTAAAGTGCTGGGATTACAGGTGTGCATCACCATGCCCGGCACCATAAGCAACATATAAAACCTTCTGTTAAGCATTTTATTCATCTTTCTATAATCTAAACTTTTTCTTTCTTTCTTTCCTCCACCCTGTCCCCCACTCTGAGATGTTTTCTGAGGAAAACCTAATGTTGCTTTTTCTGGGCTTTCCCAGTTTATCACTCCGTTCTACATAAAGTCTAGAGGCCATGATGACTTTGGGGACCAAGTCTGTCATGAAAAAGGAAGAAGGCGGCTAGGGAAGAAGGTGTCTTCCTTAAGTCCTGCCCCACAGAATGCCTTGGGGCGTCACCAGTCCTGTGAGAGCAGTAAGAGTATGAAGGTACAGAAGCTGGAAAGATGTGTCACCACCTGGAAAGAAAAGCTGGTCCTGTGACAGAGAAGGACTAGCCCAAGCCAGCACTTGAGAGGCTCAGCTAGGTCTACACTTGCCCTTCGGGAGTCCAGGAAACTGCTAGTGGGTGAAGCCACATTGAGGGTATCTTCCAAGCACACTGTTGGTTACTGATTTTATCAAGGAGTGAGTGGGAGGCAGTTATGGTGCCTGAAAAAGGAGTTTCCCTGTCCTATGGATGGTTGTACACAGCCCTTCTTAGGTTATTTTAAGCCAGAGCTTAATTTTTAATAACTCAGTAATGAATCTTGTTTAATCTCCCTTAATCCTCTTGCCTACTTCTCTTTTACATTAAGGGATTAAATGGTGACAGGAAGACGTGGCTGAGCAGTGAGTCACTGCCCTTCCATCTCAGGAAGAAAGCAGAGGACAAAGGTTGCAGCTGTGAATGAAATACACAGATCTAAACTCAAATAGAAATCATCAGAGTCTTGGTCTATTTACTCCAACTTTCCTTTTCTTTCACTGTGCAAAAATCAGCCGTCCGGGGTTGCACAGGCTGTACCTGCCTGGCAACAATTCAGTGGTGTGGCCGGTGTCACCAACTCAAAGTCACGGTCCGTTTCCTTTGAACCAATCATCACAGCGGGGACAGGTCACACTAGTTATCCACACTCACCAGTCCCCCGAGAGCACAGGAAACGTGTTTGCCTGACAATCGGCCAGGATTAGTACATGAGTAGATTCAGGACATCAGGACAGCCAAGACAGTACAATTAAAGAGACTCATGAAAGAGGACTTCCAGAACCACCGCAGAAAACGGCAAGAACGATGGGATGAGTATGTTCAAGGCAACGGAGAGTAGTTAGTGGGGGATTCAGGGCAATGTGTCTTTTTTAACATTCACTGTATTTTTTTTTTATCGTACTGCATCGCTACTACCCAGCAAATAAGGTCTGGGTGGCCTGCAATATCCTTCTCTTCTCAGCCTTCCCCTTTCATTGAACTTGCTTATCAGGTTGCTCAAAGGGACGCTTGAATGCCAACAACAGTGTGTGCAGCGGTTACTTTCACTGTGACCTGGAGCCCCAAATTTCAAACTCAGAATTGCGTAGATTTCTGCCAATAACTCTGGCCATCATATTGGAGCTTTATATCCAGCATGAACCAGTCCGAGGGTGTCTTCCAAGCATGCTTTATTGGAAGAAAACAAAAAGTCCAATGAGGTGTCACATATCTCTAATCTCAGTAATCCAAGAGGCTGAGGCGGGAGGATCACAAGATTGAGGCACAGTTGGGTAATTTAGCCACTTAGTGAGACCCTGTCTCAAAATGGGGCTGGGGGCTGAATGCTCCCTGGTTTCAATCTAGAGAACTGAAAAAGGGGTGAGGGGTAGAAAAAGAAAAAGAAAAAACAGAAAAGAAAGCAAAAGCCAGACCAAGATGAGGGGCATATTTACACACTGCGACCTCTTAATGGTGCAGGAGAGGAAAAGGAGAAAGACGGCTGTGACCCAGCAGGGATGGACGGTGGCCTGTGGGATGACAAGTTCACTACCACCCCCAACACGCTCCGGCTTAGATTTGAAATGCAGCCAACATTTTCATCTCTAAAATCAAAAGAGTAATAATAATAATAATAATAATAATATTAAGTTAAGAAAAAAAAAGGCCTGGAAAGAATTCTAGGGACTCACTATCTTCTGGATGCCCCACCTACGGTTTGCTAACATTCAGCTCTGTAGGCAGATTTCTAGGGCGTCCTGCCAGGGGTTCAGGACTGGGCAGTATCCCTGGGGCTTTCCTGACTCAGCCTTTCCCGACAGCCTGGGACCAAGGGTGGGTGGGTCCACCCCTCCTCCATGCCCATTGCCAACTACAGTCACAAAAGTGAAAGAGAATCCACGATTTCTTTGGGTAATCTCACAATCAAGTCATGCGAATGCCTATGACGCTATCTGTTATCCTAGAATAGAGCGACACTGTCGTATGCAAAAAACCAAAATATAAATCATCTCAAAAGACAAAAGGTAGATAGCAGGTAACAGGAAGATAGATTATTTGTAAATGGGAAGGAGATATAGAGAGAAAAGAAGGGGCAGGGGAATAAAAAGAATTAAGATGTGTTTTTATACTTGTACCTCCTCCCTGAAATAGATGTGAAACTTATGGGTGGCAAATATATACTAGTAAGAAGTTACAAATAAAAGAATAGAGGTACATAATCCCAGCACTTGGGAGGCTGAGGCAGGAGGATTTTTGTAAGTTCAAGAACAGCCTGGGCTACAAAGTGAGCTCAAGTCCAGCCTGAACTGCACAGCAAGACCCTGTCTCAAAAAGACAAAAATAAATAAATAAAATAAAAGAAGAATAGAGGTACATACAGTGAGTTGTGGGCATAGAGGAGGGATGTTTAACTCTAAGTAGGGAACGGAAGGCTTCAAAGAGGAGGGGTGTATGTGCGCATGTGTGTGCATGTATGTATGTATTAGTGCTTTAGCTTCAAGGAATAGAACACGGTGCTGGGCATAGTGGCACACACCTGTAATCCTGGAACTTGGAGGCTGAAGCAAGATGATCTCATTGAGGTCAAGGCCAGCCTGGGTCACATAGTGAGACTCTGTCTCAAAAAAAAAGCAAAACAGGCTGGGTGTGGTGGCACATGCTTGTAATCTCAGCACTCAGGAGACTGAGGCAGGAGGATCACTGCATATTCAAGGCTGGCCTAGTCTACAAAATGAGTTCAAGGCCAGCCTGAACTACATAGTGAGACCCTGTCTCAAAAAAAGAAAAAAAGAAAGAAAGAAAACAGAAGCCCAGGACTGGTCTGAATGGTACTGAAAGCCACATTCCAACCATCCTAGGCATGGGGAAAAAAACTGCTTTACTTTAAATCTTTTCACCTTATTTTATTTCATTTTCTTTTTTAAAGCAGCATGGGAAAAGTTTATTAGGCAGAGATTTTTAGACTCACTCAGGAGTGGTGTGCGGGCACACAGAGAAATGAGATGCCAAATCTTTTCACTCTAAATCATTTTACTTTAAATCTTCTCCATTGTGAATTTAATATGAGCATTTTATTCTTCGATTCATCATTTCTGATTCTGGATTTCTCCGGTAGAGAAAATATATTTCAACCTCTTAAAAAAAATTTAATAACTCACTCAAGCCAAGTATGTTTACTTTATTTATGCTACACACACACAGCAATGCTTTGCAGGGCTGCAGTGTCACGTGACCACACGCCCGCGTGTCTCTGAGCTGGTAAGGAGGATACCTTTCCCACAGCCATCTCAGACTCAGGGGTAATCTTTTTCACAACCGAATATAAATGACAAACTAGGTCAACTTTATTTGTTTTTGAAATGTTTTGGGAAGACAAGGCGGAGTTGCCATTTTTAAAACTGTTTTTATTTGTTCAATTACACAAGAGTAATACACCTGTGTTTTAGAAGCTGTGGGCAATAAACTTTTGAAAATTAAAGGTGTGAAAAGGGTAGACGGGGCCTCCTGGAGTTTCGCAGTGCACAACCTAGGAGGCCAATGTGACAACCTTATTCTGAACACAGCACAGAAATGAAAATACCACGTGAATCTACTTCCCAGCAATGACATGGACATTTTGCCTAATTTCCTTCCAGTCTTTCTTCTGGGTATATTGCATTTTAAAATTATATTATAATATGCAAGTATATCTGCTTTATAACCTCTTTCACTTTCTAATTAACTATGAATATTGTACGCATTCAGTTAAGATTCCTGAAGATATCATTTTGACTCATCATATTTTATTGTTTAATTTAATGAACACTTAATGGGGTGTGGTGTTAGATGCCTATAATCCCAGCACTCAGGAGAATCACAAATTCAAGCCCAACCTGGGCAGTTTAGAGACCTAGTGAGACTGTCTCAAAATTTAAAAATGAATAAAGGGCTAAGATATAGCTTGGTATGAGGACCCTGAGTTTAATCCCTAGAACCACATATAAAAAAGTATGTGTGTATGTGTGTGTATATATATATATATATTTAATTTTTTTAACATGCCAACCACTATCTTAAGCTCATTAAAAACATTAGCTCGTATAGTTCCAATGGACCACTGCCCTCAGATGGCTAGAGATGTTGAACATTTTTCCATACGCTGTTTGGTCATTTGCACTTCTTTTGAGAAGTGTCTAGTTCATTCACTCCCTTTCTATTGGGTTCATTGTCTATTGGGGGTTAAATTTTTAAGTTTTTTAGATTCTAGATACTAATCCTCTACCAGAAGAGGAGCTAGCAAAGATTTCTTCCCATTCAGTGGTGATGTCTTCACTCTGTTAATTGTTTCCTTTGCCGTGCAGGAAAGTTTTCATTTGATGAGTCCCGTGTGTTGATTCCCAGTTTAGTTCCTGTACTCTTGGAGCCCTGACCCGGAAGTCCTTGCCTTGGCCTATAGCTTCCAGTGTTTCCCCTATGTTGTCCCCCAGAAGTTGCACTTTCTACCTTCATACCTAGGTCTCTGATCCATTTTTATTTTAGTTCAAAGTAAGAGATTGGGATCTTGTCTAGTTTTCCCAGCATTGTTTGTGACAGAGACTGTCTTTTCTCTCCAGTGTATTTTTTGGTCCCTTTGTCAAAAATCAGAAGGCTATAGGTGCCTGAGTTCATTTCTGTGTCTTCTATTTGATTCCATGGGTCTACCTTCTGACTTTGTGCCAGTGCTGTGCTGCTTTTGTTACTTAGAGAAGCACAAACTAAAATTGCATTGTGATTGTGGCTCAACCAAGTCAGAATGGCTTTCACTAAGAATACAAAAAAAAAGGGAAGGGGCTGAAAGAAAGAATTAAGATGTGTTATGTGTGCGCAGTAACAACCTACCAGGAGTGTAAACCATTATGTACTGCAAACGTGGACTAATAAAATAAAAATTGAAAAAAATATTTTTTAAAAAATTAAAAGTTTCATGCTGGGCATGGTGGTACGCACCTTTAATCCCAGCACTTGGGAGACTGAGGCAGAAGCATCGTTGTGAGTTCGAGACCAGCCTGAGCTACTGAGTTCAAGGCCAGCCTGAATTGCATAGTGAGACCCTGTCTCAAAAAGTAGGGCCAAGGGATTTCGCTCAGTGGTGTACGTGCCTGCCTGGCAGGCACAAGGTTGTGAGTTCGATCCCTGGCACAAAAAAAAAAAATCAAAAGTTTCAAAGATAAAAATTCTGATTCTATTTAATTTTCCCTTTAAATCTGAAAAAAAAAAACAAACTTCATGAATGCTGTTGAGAATACAGGCGAAAAGAATCCTTCTCCACTTTGATGGCAATGTGAACTACAACACCCACTATGGAAATCAGTATGGAGATTCTTCCTCCAAAGATTAAATACAAAAATATTCCATGATCCAGCTATACTACCCTTAGGCACATTCCCAAAAGAACTAAGGACTTTATACCATTACATCCAAACTTACAGCAGTGCAATTCATGATCACTAAGCTCTGGAAGCAGTCCAGATGCCCATCAGCAGATGAATGGATAAAGGAAATGGAATATTACTCAGCCATGAAATCATGTCATTTGTGGGAAAATGCATGAAACTAGAAAGCCATCAGGGTAAGTGAAATTAGCCAGGCTAAAAAAGCTAGATTACATAATCACATGTATAATCACATGATTTCTCTTACAGAAGAAACCTAAAAAATACATAAATTAATAATTAATTAAAGTCAGGTATGGTGGCACACACCTGTAATCCCAGCACTCAGGAGGCTGAGGCAGGAGCATCCCCTGTGAGTTCAAGGTCAGTCTTAACTACATAGCGTGTTCAAAGCCAGACTGAACTACATAGCAAGACCCTGATTAAACACACACACACACACACACACACACACACACACACACACACACATTAAAATAAAGGAGAGAGCACAGGAAACCAGGAATTGGACACTTAGAGATGGGAAGGAGACAGGCAGGAGTGGGGAGGCCAGGGAGAGGGGCAATGGGATTGAAATGGCTTGAGAGATGCTAAATTCCTGTATCAACTTTGTCATGGAATATTAATAAGAACTGATAAAATTTAAAATAAGACCCATTGCCTTGTGCCAGGGGAGGCTGACCACACAATCTGGGGTGAGGAGCTCCTGCCTCTGACTGCCATGGGCTGGCCAGGGGCGATGTGGTAGATTGGACGGCAATTCCAGCTCTAGTCCCTGGCTCGCTCCTTGGGTAAGGATTTGCCATCAAGCATATGGAATGCAAACTCCTTCTGGAATGATTTATTTGGGGCTCAGCTGTGTGTCACACGTCAGCCAATGGGCTCTCTGCAGACCCACAGAGGCCCACCATGGCTTTGCCTGTCTGACCTCTTGACCGATGGCCCCACGATGAAGCGGCCTGAATCCATCCTGGGATCTGAGGCAGAGCCACCCCCGCTGGCCTGGCAGGGAGAGGAACACTCGCTGGAAGTTGGGGGCCACTGAGATTTGGGATGGCCCATCGGTGCAGCCACGATGGGGCAGGGACAGATGCCTCAGAAGAGCCCAGAGAGCAGGGCCAGGGCGTGTACTGCTGGGCAGGGATCCAGTAACCGCTCCTGGGACATCCTGTCACTACTGCAGTCTCCTTGGTGACTTCCCTGTGCCGTCTCCCCTCCGTGGAGTCCCTTAGTAAACTTTCCCCAGATGACCCAGTTTGAGTGTCACTTCAGTTTCCTGCCTGTACTCTGACTGATAAAAATCCTCCCAGCCATCCTGTAAGGTTAGGGCTATGATCCCCATTTTACTAATGAGGACAGTGACATTCTAAACAGTTGAGTAACTTAGATAATGTCACAGAGCTGCAAACCAAGGCAGACAAGATTGGTGTCACTTTGCTGTGCAGTTGTAAGTCTGTCTGATGGGTTTGTATGAGTGTATCTACTCCTCTCCTTGTTGTTAGATATTGAGATGGTGTTGATATATCCATTATCACATTTTTATTTGCATGTTCTTCCTTTTATATACACTGCTGTGATGAGCAGGCTTTGTAAACATTTGCTCATACTCAGGGTTAAGTAAATTTCTAAAAATGAAATAGTGGGATTGAGAGTATAGACTTCTTTGTTCCCCAACCTTTCTTTCTTTTTATAAATTCCTGTCTCTTGACTATGAAAGTGATCAGGTTCAATAAACAAAATTCATGCATTACAGAAGTAAATATCAGGGAACATGTACATCTCTCTAATTTTATATCCTCAAAATGCTATGACTCAAGGTCTGGAAATTTCTCATAAATAACAATGAATAGTAACTACTATTTCTCCTTATTAGAATAACTAAATAAATGTATAGTGCCAGGCATGGTGGTACATGCTTATAATCCCAGTACTTGGGAGGCCGAAACAGGAGGATTGCTGCAGATTCAAGGTCACTATGGGCTACATAGCGAGACTCTGTCTCAGAACAACAGCAACCACAATGTATACCGTAGAAACGCACAGAAGGAAAAAGTATGAAATCATTAGCAATACATAATTCATACCACGTGTGCATGGGCATAACCAAACGGGGCCACACTGTGCATGTCGTCGAGCAATACACCTTTGCATTTGCCAATATACATTGCCACGTGTGTTTTGATGCCATTAAACATTTTTTTATGACACCAACAGCTTAAAATCCTTCTTTAACTGTGCCCTTTTCTACGTAGCCAATACGCTATCATTTATTCGAAACTAGACATTTAGGTTCTGTCTTCCTTTTCATGAGAGTAAATAAAATTCCTCTGGACATAATTGTAAAGGGGTATTTGTACATATCTCTGGTCATTCCCTTAAAGCACATTTCTATGTAGCTGCTCGATCAAAAACTATGCACAATGACAAAGCGTTTGGTTCCTGCTACCACTGGCTTTATAGAAAGCCTGCTGTCCAAACGTGAGCAGGAAAAGAGATTATTGCTTCCATTTTTCTGCTAGTCAGACTAAGTAAAAGAAAGGAAAAAGAGAGAGAGTTCTTTTTGTTTTCATTTATTTCCAATTGCTTACTCAGAGTTCAGATTTTTTTTATAATTTTACTTTCACTTGTACTTCTCTGGTAAATTGTCCTTTGCTATTTTCCTATTAGTGTGTTTTTTTCTTAATGATTTATAAGAAGTCTTTTAAATCATCTGTCAGAAAGGCGGCAAAGGGTTTTCCCGCACTGTCAATTCTATTGTACTTTTTACAAATGGATTTTTTGTGTAGTCAAATATAATCTGTTTTTACCCTTATGGTATCTGCCTCTTGTGTTATATTTAGAGGTTTTCTACGTAAGAAGGCCACATAAATATTTACTGGTTTTTCTGGTTCTTTTGTTCCTTTGCTTTTTACATTAAAAGATGCAAGTCATCTGAAATGTATTTTAGTATTTTGAGAGAAGTAGAGACCTGATTGTATTTGCATTCAGATAATCAGCCAGTTCATCCAACATCATTTACTGATTAAATCATCATTTCTCTAATTACTTAAGCCACTTTTGTCATATACCAAATTTCTTAAATACTTTGAGCTCTCATTTAGTGTTTTTTTTTTTTATTTCATTGTTCAGTCAATTCTAGGCCCCTGCACTGTTCCATCACTGTAATTTAATAATTTTTAATCCTATAATTTCCCCCTTTGCATTTATTCTTTTTTTATTTCAAGGAGAATAAAACAAAACAAAACAGAACAAAGTAGATCAGAACAGAACGATGCAAACAACACAGGACTTCAAAACACGACAGTAGGAAATCAACAGCAGCCACCACAATGTCTTCTGTTTCCTTCAAAATAGTTGTCCATACCTTCACATGCAATAAACTCAAACAAAACAAAATAGTATAAAACCAATCAAAACAAAAGAATGAAAGCATTTCAGGCCTTTATAACCAGACAATAGGAAATCAACAATGGCTACCATAATATCTCTTGTTCTTTTCAAAATAGCTGTCCATACCCTCACACATATTGAAATCAAATAACAGAAAACAGACTAGTACCAATTAAAACAAAGAATAAAAGCATTACAGGACTTCAAAACAAGATGATAGGAAATCAGCAATGATAATGTCTCTTTTTCTTCAAAATAGCTGTTCATATCATCACTCATAATAAAACTGATTCTTGTAAACTCTTTAAGAGAAATTCTAGGCATGTATAATCCTATTCATGTACATCTATCCTTTCCATGTTAGAGGAAAAAGCGAAACAAAACAAAAAAATACAAGAAAAACAAGAAACAAAAAAGACAAATAAATAACAATAACAGAAAACCCAAACAATAAGTTTATAATTATTCTTTTCCAGAAACTTCTATACTTGTCTTGAGAGGTAGGATGAACTTTAGAATCATTTTGTTAAAGTCACAAGAAAAATCTTGTTGGAATTTTGTTTGAAATTGCGTTCAATTTAGATCAATGAGCTTGGAGGTAATTACCATATTTATTTATTTATTTTTTTTTTTTGCAGCACCGGGGGTTGAACTCACAACCTCGCACCTGTCAGACAGGCGCTTAAGTCACTGAGCCAAACTCCCGGCCCTGGTTTTTTTGAGGCAGGGTCGCACTGTGTAGCTCAGGCCGGACTTATGCTCGCGTTGTAGCCCAAGCCTGCCTCGAACTCACAACGCTCCTCCTATCTCAGCCTCCCGAGTGCTGGGATTAAAGGCGTGCGCCACTACGCCCGGCTTAATTACCATATTTAATTGTTGCACTCAAGATAGGACATTTGAGGTTTCATTTGTGTAAGTCTTTTGGATCTCAAACTACATTTCGAGGTTTTCTTCACAAAGGTCTTTCATAATTATTCCTATGGTGGGTGTTTTCAAATTCCAGAGAGCCCCAGTTAGGGGTCAAAAGATCTTGCTCATAATTTTGGCTAGCACTTAATAACTGGAAAAATTCACAAAACTCTTTTCAGCCTCAGTTTCCTCACTGTATAAACACTCCCTGCCTTTTTCTGCTTCTAGAGTTTGCTTAGGATCACAAAAGCATTCCAAGAGGTTTTTTCCAGATAGTGCAGCTAAAAATGAGAACATGCCCAGTAAAGATTTTACCACATTAAACAATCCAAGCAATCAAGAAAAAGTGAGTGTCCATAAATGCGTACAGTGCACCACTATCTTTGTTGTTTTTAGATACAGTCTCACTCTGGTTCCCAGGCTGGTCTCAAACTCTTGGGCTCAAGTGTTCCTCCTGCCTCAGCTTCCCAAGCAGCTGGTGGCACCATAGACATGTGCCACCACACCCAACTGCCTAGCTATCTTGCCAAGACTGTGACTTTTCTGGGTGCAGAATCTTCAGTGATAAAACGGGGAAAGCCACCAGGGATTTACCTTAGCGGCATAAGCACCTGCCTGGCAAGTGCAAAGTCATGAGTTCAATCCTTGGTACAAAAAAAAAAAAAAAAAACCTGGAAAAATCCGGCATTAATTGGGCTGATGGCTCCTCAATACTATCAGGTCTCCCCTTAAACTCTACAGTGCCAATTGTAGGAATCCATACAGATAAGAACATGCTCACAAAGCTTCTCCAATCTGCTAGTGGAGTCAACAATGGTTGCTTATGAAACGATGGGGGTATGTGTAGGTACTGAATTGGGGACCACGGGGCTCACAAAAGGGGAAGCTTGGTTTGAGCTGGAGAGCAGTGGAAGGGTCTTGAAGTAGATCTAGAACTGGAAGGATTTGTATGGATGCGATTTCAGATGGGAATCTGATTGTGGTTTCAAGGAAGAGAAAACTTAGCGCTTGGCCCTCAGCCTGCTGTGCCAGAGGTACTCAGCACACACAGGTCCCATTGAGCAAAATGCATTTGGTGACCCAGAGAGGGAAACCATTTAAGAAGCTTTCTCCTAAAACATGAGCTGAAATAATGCAAAAATTACACAAAAACCAAGACATTTCTCTTTTCCCTTTGGCTGCCAAAAGTTTGAAAGCTAAAATTAGTGCCCAGGACAATTTCAAAAACTAGTTCCCACTTACTCCTTCCACTTCCTTTAAGTGGGCATTGTTCTTTCATATCCTGAACTATCTTAGTTTGAATTTCTTTTTAAAAACATTACCCAAAAGATACATTATAGAAAAATTAGGTTACAAAGAAAAATGTAAAGATGAAAATTAAAATTCTTGAGCGTCCCCTCAGATTTAGCCAACTGTTGATAGTTTAGTATTCTCTCTCTGACTTTTGCTTTCTAGATACTGAACAGGAGGTGTTTCCCAGCTTTTTTCCTTTTTGGCAGTACTGGGGCATGGATTCAGGAGTAGTTCATCACTGAGCTCCATCTCCAGCCCAGATCTCACTAAATTGCCTTGGCTGGACTCAAACTTGCCATCCTCCTGCCTCAGCCTCCCTCAGTGCTGAGATTACAGGTGTGTACCACTGTGCCTAGCTTCTAACTTGCTTTTAAGCCTAATATTTAATGAAGACTTTTCCATTTCAATAAATAACTTCTAGATCAGCACTCTTCGCTATTACATACTATTTTGTTTTATGGCTGTATAAGCATGTGTGAGGCCCTAGATTTGATCCCCAGCACCAAAAACTCACACACACACACACACATACACACACACACACAAACTGTATATATACTATATTCCTCAAGAAGTTAATACTTGTGTAAAAATCCTTGAAGATTAGAAAACTTAAAACAGTAATATATAAAAGAATATTATATCACAACCCAAAGAGTATATCCCAGGAAAATTAGTGTAGTTGGCAAAAACAGAAACAAAACCCTGGACAATCTATGTAATTCTATGTGAATTGTTTATTTAACTGGTCTCCTACCAGAATAGAACATTAAGGTTTTTAGGGCTAGCTTGTTCTGAATCATGCCATTGTCTTATCATTTCCTTGAGTAAAATCCAACAACTGCAAGCAGAGGTCAAAGTCTATTTTGGGACGATCTCAGTGGTTTACAGGCACTTAACTCCCACAGGAGAGTTCCTGGGTTCTAATCCTTTCTTGTCCAGATCTGTGGCTATCGCTTCCTTCTTGATCACTTTAGCCCTTGTTTTCCATCTGAACATGGAGATAATGGTACTGTGCAGGGTTGCTGTGCAGATTTAAATGAGATAATACACAAGAGGCATTCAGTACAGTGTCTGACACAGACTGGGCACTCCGTAAGTATTTTCTATAATCACACCGCTTTTTCCAGAAAGAGTATATCAATGTTCAGTGCTGGGGCCAAGGTGAAATCCTTTGGGGGAGCTTATAGGATTTGACTCAGTCCACGCTGGTGTTGACAGCACCAACATCCCCACGGGGAACAACTGCTCCCCTCACTCAGGCCTTGTCTTCCTTCCCCAAACCCTTTATTCAGCCCCCTAGTGGCCTTGAGGCTGACTTTGCAGCCTTCAACCCTGTTACAGCAGCTGGTCCCATCCTCTTTGGCACCAGGAATTTGTTCTGTTGAAGAGAATTTTTCCACAGGGCTGGGGGTGGTTTCAGGATGATCCAAGCACATTAAAATTTTGCACCTTATCTCTATTATTATTTCATTGTAATATAGAATGAAATAATTCTACAGCTCACATAATGCAGAATCAATGGGAGCCCTGAGTTTGTCTTCCTGCAACTATATGGGCCCATGGGGGCAGGGGGTGATGCGAGACAGTGACACCTGAAGGGTGTTGCTTATGTCTAATCCACTCCATAATCTCATTTTGGTGGCTGTCGCTGCAGAAAACCCTGCTTCACAAAGACAGGATGTTGGAAATAGAAGCAGGCTTCTCAGGATTTGTGTGTCAATCTCAGGGTATTCCGACTTGACTTTAATGTCAAGAATTATGGAGAAGTGAAGTTGTCCCAGACATACTTTTAAGGCCACCATGATTTGCAACCTCAAGCACTTGATCCCCTCCCAACACAGAGAAAGTCAGTTTACCCGGCTTACTCCCAAACAGGTCACGGACCCATTTCTTCCCAACGTGAGAGTGTTCTGCGGTTGGGAAGTAATGCTCAAACTCTTTTAAAAGCTAAAGTGGGTAACTGTGCTCCAGCTGGGAGAAACAAGGCCCTGGCACAGTCTCTTTCAAAATCTCTGCTAATGTTTGAAATATGTCAAAAATCCCCATGTTCACTTGTCACTCCCGAAATTCCAGTTTGTCTTTGAATGCGGCAATTTTATCTGCCAACTTGAACACAGTTGTCATTCTCCCCTGAAATGACAGATTGAGTTCCATCAGCAGGTTGAATATGTCACATGAGTGAGTGAGTTTTGGAACCCATTCTTTGACATTGAAATGTGCTACCAGTGATGACTTTTTTTAAAAAAAGAAATCTTTATAACTCAAAACTTCTGGCCAGAGATGTACCTTGAGTGAGCCAGCTCACATCTGTGTGTAAGAGGAGATATATATGCTCTCATTCCTCTCTTCGCAGCACTGCATGAACAGACGTGCATTAAGGGCATTTACTTTAATGTGGCTGACAATTTTAATCACACCCAGCAAAAAATTGTGAAGTTCAGGTGACATTTTTCAGCTCGCCCGAATTTCTCTGTGGGTGGCACAGTGTATAGACTCACACACAAAACAAACTTTTTGATGCAAGTAGCAAAGTCAGGAAGCTGTCCAGTCACAGCAGCCACTCCATCCATGCATACGTTGACACACAATAAACAATTCGGTTTTCCTGACAGGTAATCATTCAAAGAATCACATAGTTCTTCAGCAATGGTGTTGATTGGCAACAAAAGTGCATATAACCTATCCTCATGTACGTGCTCCTGAAAAACATATAGCACAACAACAAGCATTGTTTTCTTATTGTCAACACGGGTAGTCTTGTTAATCTAGATTACACACCTCTCAAAATTCTCTGCTCTTTCATTAGTTCATCTAGTGATGATGATAGCTGAAAGAGGAACGCATACCATTTTCTGACCTGGAGCCCTTCACCAATGGTAAAGGGCTTCTTAGCTTTAGCACTGTAGTTAGCCACTGAGAATAATGCCCTCTCAGTGTGGCCATATTTGATGAAGTAGTGGCCTTCAATAATTGCTTTTCACAGAGCTATAGATTTGGAGAATTGTAAGTCACCCAGTTCAGTCATGGTTTGGTGGTGAAATTAAGCCTCTGGAGGAAGTCATTTCCATCTGCAGGCATACCCAGAAGTTTCTTCTTTGTACCATACTGAATCCTTTCTAGAACCTTCCACTTCAGTGAAACATCATTAAGTCCTAAGTTAGCCAGATGAAGCCAGGACAGTAAATTAAACACCGTGTTTATCAGAGGAAAAAGCAAATCCACTAACAAGTGCCTTGCTGTTCGTCAACACTTGGCAACCTCAGACCGTGTTCCAGTGGTACGAAGAGGGCCTCATAGGTTTCCTTTGGGAAAGTGTCAACCAAGGCTACTAGGGAAACCACAGAGTTGTGGGACCCAGACTTTCTGGAAAAAGGAGTAGTAGAAATTGCCTTTTCCTTTGTCCTATTTTATCAGACTTGTCTTGTGATTGCCTGAAAAATAACA
>RJWM01025192.1:0-29648 GCA_004363535.1 Dasyprocta punctata | reverse complement strand
TTACACAATTGTGTCCGAGGCTGGGATTTTGACCCAACCTGGTCACATTGTTGTGATTTCATAGTGGGAGGCAGTCGTGTCATGAGGCAAAGCCCCTTTTGCTTCACTTCTATGCCATGAGAGTCAATGTATAAAGTACCCTGTAAGAACATACTTTAGAAGTTCAAGAGAACAAACCAGAGAGAAGAGGGTCCCTCATACACTTCCTCCCTACAATAAAAGAATGTGCAGCCAACATTCCCTTCTCACGGGTGAACAAGCGTACCAGCAAATCCCAAGAAAGACTTTTCTTTCCTCTCCTGCAAGATATGGAAGAAATATTTGTAATGAAAAGTCTGCAAAGGATAGTGGAATCTTTATTAAAGATTATTTTCTGTAAAAGGAAAACACTGTGGATTAAGATGAATGTTCTAAATGTGGCAATTATAGGAACTTAGAAATCTGCATAAATACTTGCATGGATCTTTATGCTTTTTTTAGATGATTAATTTTCTTCCTCTGTTCATATTGCCGCAGGTGTATCACTTCCCCAGTTATCTGAGGCAAAAAATAACTGCAACCTTGTGAATTTGTTGGCATTTGTAGAAAAGATAGAAAATAGTCAAGGATCCTAATGGAAGCAGTGAACACACCCTTCAAACAGACATCATACCTTCAAATCACTGGCAACTTTCCCTCTCATTTGCTCAACTTTGTTAGAAATGGAGTGTTCAGTATTCAGTGTCTGAAATTCATAGAGATGACTGCCTTTCCCTCCATTCAGTGAATCCTAATGGGGGATAAAGGTAGAACAAAAACCAGAACTGGAGCACTGGTCAGTTCCCTCATTATCCAGAGATCTGTCCCAGGGCACAGTGAGACAACTTGGCACATTGCGTCAAAATACCTGCACAATATCTACAAACCAGAAAACGTACTTCTGAAAAAGCGTTTCAGCAATCCTGATTCATGTTGCAAGAGAAGTTATTCAGGATTCTGGAAAGCCTGTGTAGAAAAACGCTGAATCAGAGGCCTCTAAACCGTGATGTTCAGCTACAGTCTCAAAACTTGAGTCTCACAGTAATGACTTTCTTAATGCTTCCACACAACTCTTCCTCTACTTAAAAAATATTTGAGCTTCCCGCCATTAGCTTACAGATATCTGAAACCATTCATGTAAAATTTTTATTTTACTACACACTGATTAGATATGTTACAAAATAACCTCCCAGATCCATAGGGACACTTCATTTCTTTATATATATTTTTGTTTGTTTGTTTGTTTTGTAGTACTGAGGATCAAATCTAGAGCCTTTGCATGCTAGACAAGGGTACCACTGAGCTACATCCCCAGCCCTGGGACACTGCATATTTTGAAGTACACAGCAACCTCAAGGTGTTTGCAAACTTCTGGAAACATATTGTCTGCCGTTTCTCCCCCAGACACTTTGAGCTGCAGAAACAGACTTAGAACTCATCCTATACCCCTGTCAATGTGTGACAGAGAGCATGCCCCCTAGTGCCTAGCCAACCATGGGGCCCTCACCTGGCACTCAGTGAATTCTTAATAATGAAAAACTTGGAGAAAATCAGTGTCTGCACACAGACAGTGACTCCACTGTGCCCATACTCAGGACTTGATAAGCCCTGTTTGACGGGACCTGGGAGCAGCTGCCTCCCTGACCCTAAGGATTCTGAATTTGAGGATGTCTTCTAAGTATTTAAGACCATTTAGCAACTGTCTCTATCCTGATACTTTAACCTCCCAATTTTCTCTCCAAGCCACCCACACTCCTGACACAGCACCAATGTCTCTTCCATGCTTTCTCTCTGGCCTGAGAGTTTTTCTGTCATACCCAGGGCAGAAATATTTGTTCACTATAGAGATCTGCTTAAAAACCTGAAGTGGCTTCCCATTACATTCAAAATCAAGATCAAAAGCCTTACTGGGACTTTCTAGACTCCCTGTGATGAAACCCTTGCCTCATCCCAGCCACATCCTCTGGGCCCGCACTGTACCAAATCTCCCACACGTGCTCAGGGTCTTTGCAGGTGTTGCTCCCTACCCTAAACCCAGCCTTCACTGGATAACAGCCTGTGGGCCCTTTAGAGCGCAGCTCTAAGTTCTTAAAGAGGCTCTCTTTGCTATCCCCAAATCCAGGTCAGATTACTACCTTCTCACCTCTCATATGCATCTCTCTACCAGCCCCTATAGTGCCCTTCAAAGCACTGGAGAATAGGTCAGATCATTTGATCACTATGAGTCTTCTTCAGTAGAATCTGAGCTCCAGGGAAACGAAGCCATGTTGGTTTTACTGAATCCTTTTCTCCTTTTCTCCCCAGGATGTAATGCAGTGCTTGAAAAACTTGGCACCTAGTAAGTAGATTCTCAGTAAAAATGGGGTGAGTGAAAGCAGGCCTGGCAGACAGTCCAGAGACAGGAGGGATACAAAGAGGGCGTGAAAAAGGGAGAGTGGTAGAGAGTAAAGGAAAGAGGGAGGGAAGCAGGAATGGAGGGAGAAAAGGAAGGAAGAAATAAAGGGAAGGAGAGAGGGAGAGAGGCCAGCAAGAGAGACAAAGTAATCAACTCCAGCACTATGGAAATTCTTAAATCCATAATCCTAAATCCATATCTATTCCTAAATCCATAATCCCTGGATCCCATATGTATCACTCCCCTTGTCCTCATGTGCTTTTAAATGAAGTAAGGATGCAATGTTACGAAGACAAAGACAATGAGGGGGATGACTGGTCTTCCTGTGATTGCTTGTTCATTCATTCATTCCACAGACTAGGTCCTGGGTTCACTACTGGCAGAAGCAGGCAGAGTAGACTTAGAATTGGTAGATGTCAGTTGACTCCACTGTCCCATGGAACCCTGGGCAATGTACCCATTGTTCTGAGCCTCAGTTTTCCTCTCTATGGGGTGAGAAGGTTGATGATCCCCTGTAACCATTTTAAAGCTAACATTCTATCGTTCCAAAGTGAATAATAGTATTAACAACATTAATGAACATTATTAACTGAGTAGTTAGCCTATGCAAAGTACCATAATGTTTCTCTATATTAACCTCATTTGATTCTCAACTACTCTATGGGGTAGATGCAATTATCTATGACAATTCTATAATTTAGGGAAACTAAAGCAAAAAATATCTGCTGATCTGTCAAAGTTATAAAGCAAGGCTTCAACATTTGTGCAGGGTTGGAATTGAAACACACACCCCTCTGACCCTCCTTTTCGACATGGCCTCAGATGACATGATGCCCTCTAGCAGTGACAGACGTGGCTGGGACTTGATGCCAAGTCTCAGAGGTACAATGAAATGTAAAGGAAGTAGTTGACTCCAAATTTCTCTGGACTGCAAATGAACATCTTTCCTTGGTCCTTGGACACCTCTTTCCCAATAACTGATTGTATAGGGAAACTTCAAAATTCCAGAAAAACAAGATGGCATCCAGATGCACATCCTAGATCCAGGTTCTCAGCAGCAGTGAACTTGGCCCCTGCTTCAGAAAATAATCTCCTGACCTAAACCTTTACTAACCGACTTCAGCCTCTGACTGAGACCATGCAAGGGGGGCTCTCAAGCCGGGTATGCCTGCAAATAAGTTTTGTGTGCCCAACAACTTCTGTGTAAAATTGGAAGATTTACATAAAATTCCAGGTATATGACTTGGCCTGAAACATCAGAAGATCTGGTTATAATCAACCTATAATTCTACAGAGCAGAGGTGAGTGGAACTGAATAGAAATTGCCCCTTTAGATAGACATGCACCATCTGGTTGACCATGACCCCACTCACCACTTTGACCTTCATAGGCATTTGAGTTTGGCAGCCCTGGACCTTAGAACCAAATTCAAAGCCTAGCATTCAAAGCTTTTTGCTGTGTGCACCCCAATTTCACTTTCCACTCAACCCAAAGCTGTAGCTCTCTATCCGTCTGAATGGGCCCACCCCACAATCTCCTATTTATTACATACCTTCCAAAGTCCACTTCTTCTTTTCCCACGGCCCTAGGCTCTGTCTCCTGCCACATGTGACTATGCATCAGGTGTATGTGTATGTGGCTTACCTGCCTAGCTAGAATCTGCATAAAAGGTTGGAAACTCTGGCTCTTTCAACTCTATGCATGCACCAACTCCTGAAAAGGACCTGCGGTCTGATTCCTTGCTGCTACTAAAAGTGTAGTCCAGGGACTAGCTACTTCAGCAGGGCCTGGGAGCTTTTGAGAAAGGCAGAATCTCAGGCCCTATCCCAAACTGCTAAATGCAAATTTGAATTTTAGCAAGATCTTGTAAACCTGGATTACATTTTAAGAGGCCCTGGTCTAATGGAAGAATCACAGTTAAGACTCAGCTAAACTCAGGCCCAGGCACTTACCTAAACCTTTTCCCTCGACCTTCTCCAAGCCTCTCAGTATCTCACAGATTGCAAATGGCTCAGTAACAACCCTAAGAATTAACCACTCTCTGATAGGATCAGAATTAAGGAGCTCAGCATCTCAGGAATGAAACCACATAATGACCTTTCCCATGATGAGTGCAACATCAGAGTCTTCTGTCCCCAAACCACCCAAAATGTCTCTGCTTTACTGTAGTGGAAAGGAATTGAGCAAGACGTAGTAGGAAAGGTGCTGACACTGAATGTAGTCTTAAGCTCTGAGAGGGCCCTGGGGACTCTTGGGGACCCTGGAGAGGTTCAGCATAAAGGACAGTGTGGGTTACAGAGAAGTAAAAAGGTAAATGAAAATGTAGAACATTACTGCAACAGTGGGAACATATGATTCCAATACTGCTTCTCCCAGTAAGGGTACAGATTAACTTCATCATGCAAGTCAATAATTACTATAATTATAAAAAAGGTTTATTAGTGCTAATTTGCCCGCTACTGTTGTAAATGTGAGATAGCAGGTGAAAATCCATAACATGAAACTTACAAACTAGTTCAGGGAGACAGGCGGAAAACAAGAGAAAAGAGGACGGGGAGTTCTCTGTGTGCAGATATACCTGTGAGTTTTGAGGTAGAGGATCTGAGCTGCTGCACAGGGCCGTAGGAATCTTCAAGTGCAAAGGAAGAGCGTTTCACACCCTTTAACTCACCTAACCTTCACAACAGTATTCCAGCGTGGGTGACTGCCCCTTAGGCGGATGGTACCTAGTGACTTACTTTCTTCCAGCCGATACCATACAGCACCAGTGATGGGATGGTGATTCTGAAAATAAGGAACAAAAGAATAATTTCTCTGTTTCTCTTTTCTGTACCTTTCTACCTGGTCTCACTCCAGGAGAAGCAGTCTGCTACTGTGCAGTTCTATAGGCCTGTGTGGCAAGGAGCTGACCTCTCTGGCCAACAGCCAGCAAAGACCTGCAGCCACCAACAGCCTCGTGATTGAGCCTGGCCACTGCTCTTACCCAGCCTGGCCCACAGACTGTAGCAACCCAGGTCAGCACTCTAACTGTGTCCTCCTGAGATGCCCCAAACCAGAGGCACCCATATTCCCAAGCTGCGGAATTATAAGAGTGGGAATGTTTGGTATTTTCACCCACTACGTTTGGGTAATATTTTTGCACAAAATGAAATCCATTATGTCGACATGGACTTTTTTTTTTTTTTTGCTTTTATGATAAAACTGAAGCACAAAGACATAAAATCACTTGCCCCAGGATATATAGAGCAAGTAAGCAGTAGAGCTGGGATTTGAACACTTAGTAGCCTGATTCCCAGGCCCTATACAATTAAGCAGCACAGAATGCTTACCCAAATCATTTTTTTTTTCTCTTACTACTGAGGATTGAACCCAGGGTCTTCACACTGGAGCTACATCACCAGGCTTTTTCTACTTCTTATTTTGAGGCAGGGTCTCATAACTCACTCGGTTGCCTAGGCTAGGCTGCAAATTGTGATCTTCCTGCCTCAGCTTCCCAGAATGCTGGGACTATAGGCCTGTGCCACCAGGTCCAGCTGATTTCATTTTACTGAAGAATCTGTTGGTGCATCTGTTTCCTCATCGTTGTGCTCTCAGGTCTGCCTGTTCGGTACCTGGTCACACCCAACCCTCGGGGAGTGCTGGGCAGATATAAGCAGGGAGGGCAGACGGCAGAAGGGAGCAAAGCAGGCTGGCTGACACTCCTGCCCGCCCTTGGCCCTGCACCTGAAGCGGTAAAGCTGCAGAGAATAGGAGAGCTGTCCCTCAAGCCACCCTCAGGCCCAAGTCCCCTGTATAATGCTGGAACACCGGTTTTCTCACTGAGACGCATGCAGTGCCAAGGCAAGCTTGGTAGACTTGGCGCCGAGTTTCATTTCCTTCGTATGATCTCCACTTCTATTTCAAGCACACCTCACGCTGGGAATCTTTATTTGGCCTCCAAACAACAAGTTGTCTCTTGTAACAAAAATGTGTGCCTTGTATCTGTTTATCTTAAATAATCCCTGAAAGAGATATTTATAACTTTATGGGGATGTCTACAAGCCTGTTAAGCTACATCTGTTATTGTTGTGCATACACTTTCGGAGATGGGCCTTTTGGATATTTTTAAAACAAACAGCTAGCGAGAATTTTTTTTCTTTCATTTTTTCTGGTACTAAATATATGTGAACACACAACTCCCAGCCACGCGACTTCGCAGAGGGTCAGAAAGCCCAGAAGGCAGCGGCGGTGGGGCGGGGCCAGGCCGGGAGTGGGCGTGGCTGGGTCCGTTACTGGGCGGGGCTTCCCGGGCCAGGACCGCCTACGTGTGGTGGTGAAAACTCAGGTATTAACACACCCAGATAAATCATCTGTGCCACCTGGTGCAGTGAGACTTGATCTCTGAGTCTCAGTTTTCCAGTCTATAAGGTGGAACTCATAGTAAACACCTGGACAACACAACAGAAGTTTGCTTTGAGCGCTTTCTCTAAAAGCTGCACCTATTCACCACTTCTTAGGTGACAGACTGACCCTACAGAGACTAAGCCCGAGATGAGAGCTGTTAAAGGGACTTGCATGAGAGCAAAGTCACGTGCAGCGATGCACAAGAGGGCTGCCTCCCCTTCTCCCGGCCTGGGCCGCCGCTCTCCCCAAGGTGGACTTTGCTGGAACCCCGCAGGCCTTTGTCTCTGTGAGCTGAGAGAAGAGAGGCGACCGGGGGCCTCACCTGGGGTGCTGGAGCCGCGTCCCAGTGCCGTGTAATCCCAAAAGCACCGTCATATGCATTTGATTTTCAACTAAATTAATCGAATTTTTTGAGTAATTCTAAATTCACACACACACACACACACACACACACACAATTGTTTTTCTTTTCTTTTCTTTTCTTTTCTTTTCTTTTTTTTTTTTTTGTGAAAAATACCAACAGTTCTAGGCCAGGTCTGGTGGCACATACCTGTAATCCTGACACTTGAGACACTGAGGCAGGAGGATCACAATTTCTTGGCTTGTTCCAGCAATTTAGGAAGACCCTGTCTCAGAATTAAAAAGGGCTAGAGATATAGCTCTGAGAGAAGGATCTGCTTCAGTTCTCAGTACCAAGAAATAAACAGAGTTTTCATATACATCTTCTCACATAGCCCTTTTTTCCTATTTTTAATATTGTGCACTAATATACTAATGTACTACTACTAATTAAAATCCACATTTTGTATTAAAGTTCACTCTCCATGTTATACATGCTATGGATTTTAACAGGTGCATAACAATATATATTCACCTTCACAAAATATGATATGTCTATCACACAGAATAGCTTCGCTGCACTAAAAATTCCCCTGAGCTTTACTTATTCATCCCTATTTCCCCCAATCCCTGGCAGTGTGATCTTTGTACTGTCTCCATAACTTTGCCTTTTCCAAAATGTCACGCACAGTTGGAATCATACAGAATGTAGCCTTTTCAGGCTGCCTTCTATAATTTAGCAGTATGTATTTTAAGTTCCTCCATGTCTTCATGAGGTATGAATGCTTATTTCTTTTTGTTGTGGATTAATATCCTATTATATGAGTGTACCAAAGTTTGTTTATCCATCTGCCTGTTGAAAGATATCTTGCTTGCTTCCAAGTCTTACCAGTTATGAATAAAGCTGCTATAAACTTTCATGTAAAGGCTTTTCTTCAGATTCACATGGGTAAATACTAAGAAGTAAAACTGCTGGATCACATGTAAGAGTATGCTTAGTTTTACAACGCGAGGCAATCTTTCAAAGTGGCTATACTTTTAGCAATGAATAAGAATTCTTATTACTTCATATTACTTTCAACATTTAGTATTGTCAAGGTTTTAAGTTTTGGGCACTCTATAATGAATGACATTGTTGTTTAAAATTATAATTTCCTAATGACAGGATATTGAGCATTACATAAATTATTTCAAATAATGAAATAAAAAAGAAATTTGCTCTATAAAATACACTTTGCAATCATTGCTATATTTAGTGTACAAACTTCACTGAAGATTAAATAAGGTTTAGACTTCCTGGCATAAAAATCAGGATTCTTTTCAGGAACATTTTGCTTATTTTTATAAACAATCACTTGCTTTGGTTAAACTTAGCTTTGGCTACCAGGAAGCTCAACATGATTGCTAAAAATGACACAGGATTTATGGTAATATTTCCACACACCAACTTTACCCCTTACAATCATACCAATGTTGTCTCTTCCCTCTTATTTCCTCATTCATTGGGATTTGAAGAATGTAGGAGGGGTTAAAGTAATAAATACACACACATGCTTCTGTTGTTTTGGAGAATATATAGAGCAAGCTTGCACTGCAAGCTCAGTCCCTAACTTAACCAAGAAAAAAAAGAGGAGGCTGATGATCCAGGATCCATCAAAGAAACTGCAGAAACTCCATAGTAAACAGAAAGTGGTTAGGCCCTAATCCAAGGAAAGAAAGATTGCCTCTAGTGGCACAAGTCTCTAGTGTCACTGGTAGGTAGAAAATGAGAAAAGATCATCAAAGAAATAAATGAATAAAAGTAGAAGAAATAAATAAGGGAAAATTTATGTTTGCCATGAATTGCTCAACCCAATTTTGTGCACCTGAGCACAAAATAACAAAAAATGAAAAGACTTACCCAAGAAAGACACAATCATGCCAACTTGTAGAGCACTGTAGGACCATCAGTTGTCCACTATAATGTATTTATTTGATCATTGTTTGAAGCCTTGTAAGATACGTAGACTATGCATCATTAAACCCATTTTATTGACAAGGAAATTGAGACCCAGGATGTTTAAAGAGGCCATTTAAACACACATGTTCAACCTGGAACCCAGGAGAATAAAGGCAAGTAGGCTGTTTCTCAGGAAAGGACAAGGGACAAGTTCATGAGGCCACCTCATCCCTGGGAGAGTCAGCCTCTATGGACAGAAGTCAGCTTGCTAAAAGACTCTGGGATATTTATTCATGACTTCAGGGATTTCTCTGAAATCCTTATATTAATTGGTGTTATAGATTGAATTACGTCTTCTCATAAAAGACGTATTAGATTTCTAACTCCTAGCATCACAGAATATAACCTTAATTTCAAAATATGGTCATTGCAGCTATAAATAGCTACGTTAAGATGAGATCTCCCTGGAGTAGTACTGGCCCTTGATCCAATATAATTAGTGTCCTGCAAAAAAGGAGAAATTCAGACACAAAGACATGCACATGGAGAGAACGTGGTGTGACGATGAAAGCAGGCAGCAGGTGATGCATCTACAAGACAGGGAACAAGAGAAATCGCCAACAAACCAGCAGCAGCTGAGAGGCATGGAACACACTTCTCTCCCAACCTCCAGAAGAAACCAGCTTTGTTCACATCTTGAGTTTGAGTCAGCAGAAATGGCTATGGGCTTCTATTTCCAGAGATGAGAGGGAATCAGTTTCTGTTTCTTCACACCAACACTTTGTGACTCTGTCATGTAGCTCAACAAAACTAACACAGCTGTAACCAGCACCCCCGAGATGAGTGACTGCTTAAACACAGCAGACATTTGCAGCAGCTATGCAGGGTCAAGTTCACATTGGTGCATCCCATATTGCACACATGCTTTCATAAACTGCAGTATTCTAACAAGTGGTTTCCAAAAGCTGCCATGGCCCTACCATTCTAGCCAATGAGAACAGGAAAACAGCGTGAGTCAGGCAGAAATGGCTATGTCACTTCTGATCACATCTCATTGGATCAAACTTCATACTGTGGCTTGAAGTCACTTCCACGGGGGAATAGGAAATAGGGAGCAGTTGGAGGACAGCCAATGGGCCATCCACAAAACTGAACTCTTATTTTAACCGGAGGAAGTGGGCTTATTTCCAGGAAGACAAAAGCCAGGGGTTAAGGGAAAGTGTCCAACTTTTCAGCCATTCTTGAGGATGATGAATTTCAAGAAATAGATCAGGGAATGACTTCTAAGAAAACAGTAAGAAGCCAGGGAAAATTGAGGGTCACAGGAAACTGTCATACCTCTCATAGCACTTAGGCATTAGGAAATCTATGGGAACAACCAGTTATGTCATTCAAGTGTTCTTTGGAAACTTGAACCTACCCTCTGGGCTTTACTGCAAGTATAGTTGTGGATTTCTCATCTTTCCTAACACTAATCTCCCACTGTATTTGCCTTACAGCCATCATCGTGGACTCAGAGCCCAGCCTAAAAGAGTTTCCGTAGCCCTCCCTGTCACTAGCTACCACCCTAGGCATGAGTGCCAAACGAAATCTTCCTGGCCACAGTCATGGGCCTCTGACACAGAGAATTTGAGAGAATAAAGCCAGGCCAGCACTGCCAAAGTTGAGGTCTTGAAGCCAGGACCCATGAGATTCTCCAGACAAAACTTGGCTTGTTGGTTCACTTGTTTGACCACTTGAATTCTTTGGTTTCCTGGTAAAGGATCAAGAACATCGGATGGGGAACTAGCTTTAAATCCTCCTGTATGAATTTCAGTAAGTTACAAATGCGCTGTGGGATGGAAGTTTGTGTCGCCTTTCACCCCATTATGCTGACATCAAGAGATGAAACCTCTGAGAGACAATTAGCTCATGAGGTTAGATGCCTCATGACTAGGATTCCTACCTTTTTAAGAGAAACACCAAAGATACTATTTCTCTGCAGGCCTTGTGAACATACAAGAAGAATTTGGCCTTCTGCAAATCAGGAAGAGCATCCTTACGAGCTACCAGACCTTCTGGTGCCTTGACCTTGGGTCTCTCAGCCTCCAGAACTGTGAGAAACAAATGTTTGCCATTTAAACCCTTAATCTGTGCTATTCTGTTACAGAAGCCAGAACAGACAAAGCAGCTTCCTTTCTGAGCGGCAGTTTCCTGCCATGCAAACCAGAGGTGACAGTAACCGACTTGCTACTACGCAGAATAAGTAAGACAAATGCTGACTCGACGATTGCTCTTTATCTTCCTTTTTCATCTCCCTTCAATTCGGGGATAAGTGCAGTAGATTCCACTAATGCCTTCTTATAACATGATGTATCAAAGAGCAAACATTAGAATCAGCAGCAAGATCATGTCTGAGCACATCTCACATTTTCGTGAGACAGAAACTCACATCATTTCTTCCTGTCAGGTGTTTGTTCCCACCGTGCACCTACAATGGCCTCCCCATGCACCCACGCATGATAATTCCTTCCATTCACCAAGCCAAAGCCGTAGCCTTCGTACTGTCAAGTCCACTGAAATCTTCAAATGGGAATTGATGTTCTCCATTGAATGTAAACTTTCTGAGAGTCAGGAATTTTGTTGATTTCATTCACTGCCATATCCTCAACACTTGGAAAAATGCCTAGCACATAGTAGGTGTTGAATTGAAAAGTATTTCCTTTCTCTACCTATCCCTGTTACCACCATTTGTCCTCTGTTCCATCAACAAATAAGGTGTTCCTATTGTACACAGCACTGTGCAAACTGCAAATGACCATGGAGATGGACTGCCACTCAAGGAGCTTAAAGCAGTGAATGACATCAGACATATACTATATGATCATAAAAACACAGTAGGAATACTGATATTGCAAAACTTCATCAAACGAGAGAAAAGTTTAACGGTAGCTGGGGTTATTAGAACAGAGGGAGCACTGTCACAGCTGGGCCCCGTGTTTAACGCATTTCCCACTGCAAATCTTCTGATGTATTTTCATGCTGACTCCTCCACTGGCCCACAGCTCAGTGGAGATAATCACCCCTTCATCTTCAGGGTCCCTCACATGCTCACCCCACTTCCTGCGCCTGGCTTGGAAAGTGACTTGAATCTAGGCTGTGTTACGGTGATGAGGTGATTGCTTGGGAGCAATGCTCTGGCAGAAACTGTCTGCGCAGCAGGAGGAGGTGCTTGTGAACCTTGGTCTCTTTGAGAAGATGAGTGATTGGGGAATGGTGCCAGCTCCACACGTGTCCTCATTTTCTCGTTGAGTTAGTTTGAGAGTTTTTGCACCCTTTCTGTTGCCAGAGCCGGAGGCTGAATCTGGAGGCCTGACATTTGATTCCTTCAAGTATCATTTTCTAATTTGCAATAAAAATACAGGTACTCTCACTCTTAACTTGGCTGGGAGTACAGGTGTGGATGGAGTTGGGTATGTGGAGTCTTGCAAGAACACGAATTTATCCACCACCATTTGACTATTACTTTTTTTCAGAAGCAAACTGTTTTGCAAAATCTGGTCCATGTCTTTATTACATCACTTCTGGCTCAAAATTGACCTGATGACCTCTGATGAAGAAAGAGGTCATCAAGTAAAGAGTATGCTTTCAGGATAGAACAGAACTTCTAAATCTAAGAATATGTTTCAATTTTCTTATGTAAGAATGTTAGCTTTCATAGGCCCTGCAAGAGCTATATATTTGAAACAAAAAACTGCATTGGAGCCAGGAAGTCTGGACCAGATCTTGACCCAACTCAATTCCCATCCCTTTCAGGTAATATTCTGGCTTCTCCGCACCTCACAAGTCTACCCTTCCTGGGATTTTTATCTTGCTGACGACCTGCTTCAAGTGATTTCCGTAAGATGTGTACCACACACACAGTATATTGTTGATCTCAGCAAACATTCACTGTTACTATTATCATTATCATGACATGTTTCACCTGCAAATATATTCTATCTTAAATATAGCTTATATTTATCAAAACAACCTTAATCATTGACAGCAGGATCTTAGGTCTGAATTCTCTGACTATAGAACAAGTGTTTGATTTTCTATTTCTGCTTTTAACATTGAAAACACAAGAGTGTATGCAAGCAAGTATCTATAAATATGTAGAAAAATGGGACACTCCTTTGTAATATCTTGTATCAGTGGGACATTACTGCAGGCATGACTGTGATCTTCAAAATTAGATTCAATGAGGAAATATATCAAACAGGATTCTTTTAAAAGATGAATAACTAGTTTAAAAGACCTTGGCTCAAAGTAAAGGAATAATAGATAGCAAAAATATACACTAAAGGCAACAAATCAAATAAAAATTAAAAAGTGGAGGACCATAATGGAACACAAGTATATGTAAGTATGATGCAAGTCATTTATATGAGGCATAGTTGTTAATTTCTGTGACTCTTTAATCAGAGGAGATTGCATGGGAGTGGAGACAAAAGTATAGTATGTGATGTTTGAGATAAAAAGTAAAACAGACTCACTTAACTATCACAGTTAAAGAACAATGTGGGAGCACGGCAAAGATTTAAAATAAATCTGCAAGACAGATCTATGAAGAACAGTCAGACCCTGTAGTGTCTTGTTAATCCAAAGCCTAAAGTAAAGAAGAAAGGATGCTGGGGCATTTTTGCCCATAAGCAGGTGGGTCAGAGAGATGGAATGGTGAACAGCTGTTCTCACTCCACCAGTTCCCAAAATGGAGGAAATAGACAACAAGAACAATTCAGCTTGAATGTCAAAATCAATTTCCTGACTGTGAAGGTTGTTCAGTGCTAAAGTGTTTGACCCACAGATGTGTGAGACTCTTCTCAGTTGACACTGTGTAAGAGGCAAAGTGAATGAGAAAGAAGTTTCTGTCTGGAAGAACTTGACATTGTGAAGATTCCCTTAAAGCAGAGGGAGGCATAAAGTGACCTTTGAAACCTCATGTCCTCACATATGTGTCACTAGATACATACGTGTGGGTGGGGACTGCTCAAGGAAGGATTGCCACACACTGGAAATGACACCATGCTTCAGTGCATGCCTCTCTCTGAGACTGTGCTTCAGGGCAAAAGATGGACCTGACATCACCAATAACTATCACCACTAAAATAAGCATCTTTAGAAACAAACTATATTAACCAAGTTCAGCATTCACTACAATGATGTTCCATAGTGATCCATAAAGACAGTCTCCCAGTTAGATGTGATGGAGCACACCTGTAATCCCAGATACTTGGCAGGCTGAAGCAAGAGGATCACAAGTTTGAATACTGCCTGGATAATTTAGTAAGACTTAGTCTCAAAAATAAAATAAAACAAAATAAAAATTATTATTATTATTGGACTGGGGATCCAGTTCAGTGGTCCAGTGTCTCTGGGCTCCAGCCCCACACTGCAAAACACACAAACAACAAACAAAACAGTCTTCCATGAAATAGAACAAGATGTACAGAGGCAAACTGGAGCTGTTCAATTTACCTGTATCTTTTGACACCAATACCAGTACCCATTGTGATCGTAAGCAAAGGAGACTCAGCTCCTATCCTTTTTGGGCTCCTACTTGCTGTGTGACATCAAACAGATCCCTAGTTTCTCTGACACATGTTCCTCTCTGTAAAATAGACTGCACAAAAAGACTGTTAGGATCAGATATGACTCTGCAAAGCTCTAAGACAACATGTGTGTCAACACTGCTGCAAGCATTGAAGTATTTAAGGAGGTGCTGATTTGGACTCACCTAAGCTGAACCGGTAGTTACTGAAGACGACATTCAGATCTGACTAAAGAAAAAAGTCAGGGAGACTGGTTTTACAAATGCAATTAGCTCCTTTAACCAGCCAGTTGCAAAGGAACCAGGGCACTCCAGGTGTCAAGCACCCTTTTCCAGCTTCCCATGTCCACACATTTTAGATTACAGGCCCATTTAAAGACTGTGCTCTGTTCAGCAATCAGCTGATCACTTTTCAAAGACAATGAGTTCTAGAGGAAACCTGAACAGAAAAAATAATGAGAAGTGTTAGTGACTTGATTTTCCAATAAGTAAAGCAATTATTTCCTCATGAGAATATGCAGCTGTTAAGGAAGCTATGCGATGTTTCTTTTATTCATATTATAATAATTATTTATGAAAACACCCCTGAGCTCTACCCTTCCTCCATTGCCCCAGGACAACTTGCCAGCAAGAGGTAGGAGTATGGTGGTGCAGGCCAGAGGTGTACAGTGGTGCTGGCAAGAGGAGCGGTGGTGGTACCAGGTAGAGGAGACATCCTGAAGAACAGATACTTCCTAGGAAAACCTTGACATCAGTGATAAGGCTATCTAGCATTATAAATCTAAAAGTATCAACACAGAAATAAAATAAAATAAAATAGAAAATAGACAATGACAAGACAAAAAAGCAAAATGCAATTCCAAACACTCAGCCCAACCAGGACAAGTCCAGAACACAAAAAGAGAGAGGAAATCAGAAGCCAATGAATGGAACTGTCTGAAATGATAGCAGCAGAAGTGAAAAACCAAAAGGAAGAGGCCATAGAAAAAATAACCTCTAAGATGCAAAAAGAAATGACTATCAAAATAAAAGACACTAAAGCAGACACAGATTAAAAAAAAATAGAGGAGCTCAGGAAAATGATGGAAACCATAAACACCAAACATGGACAAGAAATAAAATCAGTAAATCAGATCCAAACAGAAATACAGGAGATTAGAAACCCCAGTGAAAGTATACATAGCAGGTTGAATGAAAGCAAAGGTAGAATATCACATCTCGAAAACAGGAATGCAACCAGTGAGCAAGAAAAAAAAGGATATCTTAAAAATCAAAAAAGACCATGAAAAATCAATCCAACAGCTACAGTATGAAGCAAAGAAGAGCAACATAAGATTGACTGGAATCAGTGAGAGAGCTGGAGATAGTGCAAAAGCTATTAAAAACTTTTCACAGAAATAATGGCAGAAAATTTCGCAACCATAGAAAAAAGAATTTGACAAATAAATGAAGCATATAGAACCCCAAATAGCCATGACTAAAGAAAATCTACATGAAGACATATAATAGTCAAAATTGCAGAAAATCAGCACAAGAACAAAATATTAAAAGCAGCCAGAGAAAAGAAACATAATACGTATTAAGGAAAGCCCATCAGAATCAGAGCTGACTTTTCAACAAAAACCCTAAAATCAAGAAGATCTTGGAGTGAGGTATTTCAAACCATAAAGGGAAACTATCTTCAACCCATATTTGTGTAATCCACAGAACTATCTTTCAAAATTGATGGAGAAATAAGATACTTCCATAACAAAGAACAACTGAAGAAATTTGTGACCACCAAACCAGCTCTACAGAATGTTCCGAAAAACATATTAGAAAGAGATAACAAACACTGCAAATGCAGGAACACCAACAGAAAGAAGCCACCAGGTAGGGCAAGCAATTAAACAGAGCAAAAAGATAGGACAACAACAAAAAAGAAACAACATGAAAAAGAAAAGTCAATACATATCAGTTGTAATCATCAATGTAAATAGTCTCAACCACCAACCAAGTTGGCAGAATGAATCAAGAAGCAAGATTCAACAATATGCTGCATTCAAGAAACACATTTAACCCAAAAGGAAACTCATAGAGTAAGATTCAAAAGATGGGAAACAATTCTCTATGCCACAGGAACCCAGAAAAAAAGCAGAGGTAGCTATTCTATTTACAGGCAATGTGAACTTTAAGCCAAAATTGATCAGAGACAAAGAAGGTCACTGTATACTTGTTAAGGGAAAACTCCAAGAAGCGGTAACAATCATAAATATTTATTCACTAAACACAGGCTCACCCAACTACATAAAACAAATATTAATTGATATGAAAAACCAAATAAACACTAACACAATTGTAGTGGGGGACCTTAATACCCTACTGTCACACAATGGATAAATCAACTAGACAAAAAAAAATCAACAAAGAAACATTAGAATTAAACCAAGCCTGCAAATAAATATACTTGGTAAACGTCCACAGAGTGTTTCATTCCAAAATATCAGCAGTATATGAGAAGTTCTTCAAAATAGAATATATATTAGCTGACAAAATATGTTTAAGTAAATGTGGAGAAACTGAAATCATCCCATGCATACTATTTGACCATAGAGTAGTGAAAGTGCAAATCAATGACAAAATAAATGACAAAAACTACATTAACTCATGAAAATTAAACAACACCCTTCTGAACAATCAGTGGGCCACAGAAGAAATTAAAGATGAAATTTAAAAGTATATAAAATTAAATGATAATGCTGATACAACTTACCAAGACTTATGAGAAACACCAAAAGCAGTCTTAATAGGAAATTTTATAGCGATGAACTCACACATCAGGAAAACAGAACAAGCTCAAATAAATGACCTAATGTTGAACCTCAAACTTCTAGAAAAAGAACAAATCAAATCCAAATGTCATATGAAGGAGGAAATTATAAAGATAAGAGCAGAAATAAATACAATAGAGACTAGAAAACAATACAAAGAATCTGATCAGGCGTGGTGATGCATGCCTGCAATCCCAGTACTCGGGAGGCTGAGGGAGGAGGATTGTTTCAAGTTCAAGACCAGCCTGGGCTACAAAGTGAGCTCAAGGCCAGCCTGAACTGCATAGCAAGACCCTGCCTCAAAAAAAAAAAAAAAAAAGAAGAAGAAGAAGAAGAATCAATGGATTGAAAGCTTTGTTCTTGGAAAGAATAAGCAAAATTGAAAAATCATTAGCCAACCACATCAAAAAGAGGAAGAACAAACATAAATTCAAGCAATTAGAAATGAAAGTGAAGAAATCACAACAGATCCCACAGAAACCCAGGAGATCATCAGTACCTACTATGAGAACCTATGGAAAACATAGAAGAAATGGATAGATTCCTAGATACAATCAAATTGCCAAAACTAAATCAAGAAGATATAAAAATCCTAAGTAAACCAATATCAGCCAAGGAAATTAAAAATATAATTTTAAAATTATCAGTAAAGAAAATCCCAGGCCCCAACAGATTCACAGTTCAATTCCACAAGAAATTTAGAGAAGAACTAATGCCACTAATGTTAAAACTCTTTAAAGAAATTGAAATGAAGCAATACTTTCACTCATTCCTGGAAACAAGTATTACCCTGATCCCAAAACCAGGAAAATATCTCAACCAAGAAAGAAAACTACAGGCCAATCTCACTAATGAACATTGATGCAAAACTTCTTAATAAATATGATACCAGCAAACAGAGTGCAACAAATCATCCAGAATGACCGAACACAATTCATCCTAGAGGTGTAGGGATGAGTCAACATACATAAGTGAATAAATGTAATACACCATATTGATAGAACCAAAGAGAAAAATCATGTGATCATCCTAATAGATGCAGAAAAAGAATTTGACAAAGTCCAACACCCATTCATGATAAAAAAAAAACCCTACAGAAAATTGGAATAGAATGTCTTTATCTTAATCTGATTTTTAAAAAAGCTATCTATGACAAACCAACAGCTAACATCATACTAAATGGTCAAAAACTGAAAGCTTTTATTCTAAAATCAGGAAAAACAAAAGAATGTCCACTATCACCTTTCCTATTCAATGTAGCTCTGTAAACAATAGCCAGAGCAGTTAGACAAGAGAGAGAAAAGGAATAAAGATAAGGAAGGAAGAAGTTAAATTATCATTATTTGCAGATGACAGGATACTCTACACAGAAGACCCGTAAAGCTCCACCAAAAGACTTCTAGACTTAATAACCAAATTCACTAGTGTAGCTGGATACAAGGTCAACACCCAAAAATCAATAGCCTTCCTGTATATGAATAATGAACTCACTGAGAGACAAATTAGAACAACACCTTTAACAGTAACAACTGAAAAATGAAATACCTAGCCATCAATCTAATGAAGAACATAAAAGACTTCTACATTGAAAACTACAGTACTCTAAAACAGAAATTGAAGAGAATATCAGAAAATGGAAAGATATATTGTTAGGAAGAACAAATATAGTGAAAATGGCCATATTTCCATAACTGTTATGTAGATTCAGTGCAATCCCAATCAAAATTCTAATTGCATATCTCACAGAATTGGATAAACCAATCCTGAAATTCATCTGGAACAAGAAGAGACCTAGAATAGCAAAGGCAATTCTGAGCAAAAAAGACAAGACAGGGGATGTCACAAACCCTGACTTGAAATTATACTATAAAGCTACTATGATAAAAACAGTGTGGTACTGGCGGAAAAAAAAAAAACCAGACCCAAAGATTAATAGTACAGATTAAAAGATATAAAAAAAAAATCCCAGACACACCTTGCCACCTTATCTTTAACAAAGGTACCAAACACATTCACTGGAAGAAAGATAGCCTCTTTAAAAAATGGTGATGGAAAAACTAGCTCTACACATGCCAAAGATTAAAACTGGACCCATATCTTTCACCATGCACTAAGCTAAAATCAGAATGGATCAAAGATCTTAATATTAAAACAGAAACATTAAATCTGCTGGAAGATAAGAGTAGCTAAAACTCTTGAAGACATTGGTGTAGGCAAAGACTTTATGAACAAAATCCAGATTGCATAGGAACTATCACAAAGAATCAACAACTGGGATCTCACCCTATTGAAAAACTTTTGCACAGCAAGAGAAACCACCAACAGAGTGAAGAGACAACCCACATGGGAGAAAATATTTGCCAGCTGTATCTCAGACAAAGAATTACTACTGAGAATATATAAAGAACTAAAAAAAATCAGTCCTCCCAGATTTAAAGACCCAATCCAAAAATGGGCATCAGAGATGAATACACACTTCTCAGATGAAGAAATACGAACATGCTGGGCAACTTAGGGAAAGTCTGTCTCAAAATAGGATTAAAAGATCTGGATTGTGACCCAGTGATAGAACACTTGTCTAGTATGCATGATGCCCAGAGTTCAATCCCCAGTGTCTTAAAAGAAAATGAGAGAGAGAGAGAGAGAGAGAGGGAGAAAGAGGTCATGGAACCCAGTAACATGGGTAGAAATACAAAGCAGGTGACAGCTGGCAGGTAATAAGCACTTATTACACTTTTTGCACTTGTTTTATCAGAGTAATATAGATAATACAGGCTGGTTTGGTCCACAAAGCAGACAACAGGCAGCTAGGAAAACAGAGTTCTAATCAGCCAGGTTTTTCTGAGTTTCATTTTCTCCAACAATACGTGAGAGAAATTAAACTAGATCTGCCAAGGTAGACAAAGTTCCATACCTGTACCCTAGATTTGACACGGTAGCTTCCCAGGCACTATATTGCAAGGGATTCTGAAGCTACATCTTAGCTCACTAGGAAAGAGTTCTGTGACCTATTAATGACACCTGCCCAGAACTCAGGTAGCAGCTGCACACCGTATGCCATGAATTTGCCATCCGTGTGGTGAATGAGCTTGGGCTTTCCCAGCGTTGCACTTGTTATGCGATTCCATGAAGCCTTTATAGAATTAATGAGATCCCAAAGAAAAATAATCAAATTCCTCTCCTTACCTAGATCTACCCAAAGATTTTTCTCACTTGAAGTGCCCCTCATCTCCAAATTGCTTGCTCTGAAAGGCCTTTCTATGACCTCCCCTAATTGTTCCCCATGCCCCAGCACATGTCTCTCTCGGTAACAACCCTCACAAATTCTACGTGGTGTGAGATGACACCCACCAAAAAAATGTAATGAGTTAAAACATTTTTTTCATAAAATCCTGACCGACAAAGCTATTTCATAAGCCTGAGGGTGCTGGTGTATTAGAAATAGATATAAGCCTTTAAATCAGGAGGCCAGGAACCTGACACCTCTGTCCAGTCACAATCTTGTCACTAACTTCTGAGTGACCAAGGATAATTCCATCCCCATCTCTCAAAATCAGTGCCCTTTCTTTGAAAAATAAAAGATATACCATCAATGCTGGTGTTGGGAGACTCTGGGAAGTTCTGCTTGGGATGTGTCCCTCAGCTCCAAGGGTGGCACTGGGAAAGGCTATGCAATCCCCATTCCCAGCTGCACTAAATCTTGACATCTTTATGAAATCAGGAGCCAAGGTCAAAGGATAATGATGAACCTGAGCTAAAGCAATCACAGCAGCCATGTGCTCTCACAGCACACCCCATCTGAAGGATACCAAACCCTCGCTTTTTCATCTGTTGTGGTTTAAATGTCCCCCCAAGCCTCATGCAGTCACAGAAGTGACTGAGTGTAGTGTTTGTGATTGGTTCATTGTCTAGTGCTAGAATTGGCGGTGTGAGTGCTGCACCCGCCCAGGGGCAGGTAACCTGCATACAATATTAGGGAGGGAAGGAGGCCTGCTTTTCTCCCTTTTTACCCTGTTCACTCTTGTTGCTTGCCACCACTATGAGGGTCTACCAGTCAGCCACGGCACCCTGCCTTGGAGCCAACTGAGTATGGACTGAAACCTACAAAAAAAACTGTAAGCTAAATAAAACTTTCCTTCCCTAATTTTGGGCATCAAGCATTTTGTCTCAACAAGGAGAAAAAAGTGACCAAGACATCATCCCTGGTGGTGACCCCTGCACCCATCCTCTCTTCATTTATTCTGCTATGAAATTGTTTCTGCCCCTGCCCTGCTTCCTTTTTTCCAGAAATTAGCCCTTGAATTTAGAGCTCTACAGTTGGCATAGAGCTCAACAGCTTCATTTGCCAGGTGAGAGCAGAATCAGACTTCTTCCAGGGTCCTGAGACTGGAACCAGGTTGTCAGGAAATGAGCTGGAGTCAGAGACTGGCTCCTGGAATGCCTCACCCTTCCTTCCTTACAGCTATATCCCTGTTTCACTGTTCGCTCCTTGGATAAGGCCTGTCTCCTGCCTTCGACTGGGGCTCCCACCATCAGTGGCTATTGACAGCAACTGGGACATTGACAGTACAAATGACAGCAAGATGGCATGGAAAACATCTAGACACTGAATGGGGCAGACCTTCCAACCCTTCCACTGCCCAGCAAGACTCAAAACATCTGCCTTTTCCAAAGCCTTCTGCATAAGGAAGAATCTCATGCTCCCTTCCTGCCCTTGCCTCATGCCACTTTACTCATGCATAGTCCTGAACACATTATGACCTGAGCATCTCACTACTAGGATTTGTGCTTAGTTTTTTATTCATGTTGACTGGCCCCCAATCTCCAGACCCAATGGAAACTTCCAATCTCTATTTCTTCACCTTGGTTCAAAATAAACACTCACACTAAACTAAATTCAAGCAACCATTTCTATTGAGCATTGGGTTCTCTATTTCATTTGGTCACCACATCACCATCTCCATTTTAGCAGTGGAGCAGTTTGGTCTTACAGATTTTTCAGTCTGCCTAATGTCTCCCAACAACTAAGAATGGAAGCTGAGCACAAACGCCTGCACTTGCATATCACAGCACCCCCTAACCAAAAGATTGATCTCCTTCTACTCGAATACTGAATTTATCACTTGCATGGATGACTGTGGGGGACATCCTTCATTGTTCCTCTTCCTTATGAACTCCAGCCCACACTTCCCTACCCAGCATACCCGCTGGAATTGAGCCTGGCCCTTTCCTAGACAGTCTTCGGTCCACTGCAGCACAAGCTGCTGCCCGCCAAAGGTTCCGGGGATACAGACAGTGATTTTCTAGGTGTGAAACCTTCGGCACTTCAAGATCCTTTTTTGTATGGCTGCCTCTCTCCCAGAGGAGGGGGTTTCCCAAGGGCCTGCGTAAGCTTGTTCCAGGGCAATGAGGGGCATGTTCCAGGGAGCACTCACGTTCAACACACACAAGCCCCAGTGAGCGGATACTTGAAGACAAACTCAGAGCCAGTGAGGCTACAAAGAGAGGTCAAAGCAGGCAGCACCATGCGCTGCCACAGCCCCTGGCCAGAGCAGATTCTCAGTGAGTACTTGTCATTCTTACAGAAGAAGGGGCAAAGAGGAGCAATATGCAGATACTAGCTATGTGGCGGATGCTGGAGTTTAAGCACATCCTCAAAGCTATGACCACCCTGCAAGGTGGGGGCTATCAGCCTCATTTCACAGATGAGAAGAGTGGGCCTCTGCCCTCAAATAACGTCTCCGAAGACATCACAAGGGTCCTAAAGGAAAACACTGTGCTTACCCATTTCTGAGGATGGGAACAGTATGGGGTGAGGTGAGGGGTAATGATTAAACAACCCGGCACGGCCAGCGCAAGCTCATCTTAACAAGGCAAAGCTATCCATCCCTGCTGAACTTCTCTCCCACTCTCCTTCCTGACAAAAGATGTACAGGCACATGAAAGGGGGAAGTGGATTGCAGCATAACATGCTCTGATCGGAGCACCCTATCCCAGGGCCTCACAGCGAGAGGAACACATGGACTGCAGCCACGAAAGCCCTTTTGTGGAAGAGTGGCCAAATGGCCAGCCAGAACTGAGGACTAGGTGACTCAGAGCCTGTGCTCCAGGGAGCCGCCCTGGGCTAAACGCCACGTGCCTGAGCAAGTTAATAAAGTTGCATCCTAATTGCCTCCGAGGTCTCCTGGGCTTCCATTCCCAGAGGGGCCAGGCATCAGGACGCACTTTGTTCATTTATTTTGGCAAGTTTCGCTCCTTATGCTTTTCACTGCGCTTCCTAGTCTGTTTTGCAAGCTTAATGAAGTCTTCTTAATGATGCTCGCCTTCAGTGAGGCTGTGCAGAAGTCACTGCGAAATGGGGGCAAAAGTGACAGGCGTTTTTCTTTTTCTTTCTTTTTTTTATTTAAAGAATTATTGTGCTTGCAAGAGAGAGAAAACTAATGAGCTTCTCTTCCATTGAGGGGCTATATTTCCCGTTTCTATATTGCAAGGCTCCTGGGGGCACCTCACTTCTATTTGATTATTTCCAGGCTGAGTTTTTAGCTGGACAAGTTCAGGAAGTGGTGTTCAGTGAGGGTAATGATACCACATTTCCAAAAGGTGGGCAGAGGCACCCCAGCATTCATGCGGAGCAAAGCCTCCTGCATGGCCCTTTCTGTGCGGCTGGCTGGCTGAACATCCTGATAAGCACGTGCTGTGGCCTGGATCTGGAATGATCCCAAAGACCCACATGATGAAGGTGTGGTCCTCAGTTTGTTGCTATGGGGTGGGGGGGACTTGAAGAGGTGGGGCCTAGTGGAGATTGTGAGTCATTGTGTGCATGCCGTGAAGGGGGGAATTGGGACCCCAGTCGTTTCCTCTTTCTGTCTCACCTGAACATGAGGGAAATAGGCTACCTTTACCATATGCACCCATTGTAATGCACTATGCCAATCCAGGCCCAGAGCACTGGGGCCAGTCATGTACTTACGGGCCTATCCATGTGACTCTAAAGCCAGTGCTTTTCTGCTCTTCCTCAAGATCTCTTGACTATGTAAGACTTGAGATATGCAAGAGATATTTGAAGAAGAGTTCTTAGAGAAAAAATTCAAAATATCACTTTTTTAAAAAGATTAAATTAGACATTTGGGCACACGCTTATATTTACAGGTACTTGTAGGCTGAGTCAGAGAGAGCACAAGCTCAAGGCAGAGCAGGCAACCGTATCTCAAAACAAAATTTAAAGGCAGTTCAAGATAAAGATCAGTGGCACAGCGCTTGCGTGGCACATGTAGGGCCTCGAGTTCCATCCTCTGCTCCATGAGATTAAAAAAAAAGAAGAACAGTCAAACTCTAAAAAGGAAGATGAGGGTCTCCTCGATCCAAATGTAAATTTTAGTCAACACCCAACACAGTTTAAAGAAGATTTCTGTCCATCAAGGAGAGCTTGATTTCACCTATTAGTTGCTTAAAGTGCCAGGGCAAATTAAAAGAGCTGGGTCTTAAAACAACAGGAATGTACTCTCAAATTCTTGGAGGTCAGAGTCTGAAACCAGGGTGTCAGCAGGGCTCTGCTCCCACTGAAGACTCTAGGAGAGGACGCGTCCTGACCTATACCAGCCCTGGCAGCCCCCGACACTCTCTGGCATGGGGCAACCTTTCTAGCGCCTCTGCCTCCATCTTCATGTAAACTTCTTCTGTGTGTCTGTATCTTATCCATTTCTGTCTCCTTTAGGGACACTGACCATTGGATTCAGGATCCACCCTAAACCAGGATAATGTCCTCTTGAGATCCCCACCTTCACAACATCTGCAGAGATCCTGGACGTGTTCACAACTACTAGAAGTTAAAAACTTGGACATATCTTCCAGAAAGGCACAATCAACCCACAGTGCCTGCCGTGTTTAAAATTAACTGAATCCACTTCACCCAATGGCTGCTCTGTGGCCCAACAAGACCATAGAATATTTTGAGAAAGAATCAGGGGTCTCTCAGTGAAAGGCAGGAAATGAAGAGAGACTCTTAGACCTGCCGCTTCATCCCAGGGGCTGGGGCAGGTTTTATCTGTGGGTTCTGCATGCCCTCTTTTTTCTTTCCATCCTTTGTAATGTGGTTGAGATGCATATTTTTAATAAAGCATAGTAGAAAGGAAAGAAAAGAGTTTCAGGACCAGATGATTTGTGCTCAATCCCACCTTGCTACCTCTGTGACCTTGAGTAAATCAGCCTCAGTTTCTCTATCTGTAGCATGGAGAAATCACCGAATTCCTATTAAGGTGTTATGCAGTTGACAAGATAATGCAGGCAGACTTTTGGCATAGTGCTTAGTGCATAATGAGGATCTTTCTCTTATACAACCTCTGCTCTATCGCCTCGTGCTGAGCTCAGCCTGTCATGAGCACCAGTGAGGGCTGAGTGGCCATAGATTTCATGGCTGGTTCACTCAACTGCATTTCAGGTGACTTCCTGTTCTTCAGAGGATGGGAATCCAAGAGATAAACACCCCAGAGTGTCCTACTACCTGTGCATTCAATGAAGTTTGAGTTTCAGTGACAAGACTTGAAAGACTTGTTTCTATGAAACAAAAGCCCTTTGGGTATGATTGGGCTTTCCCCCCTTCCTTCCTGGCCTTTTCCTTATTGATAAGAAAAATCATGGAGAATAGAGAATTTCTAAGGCAAATTTCAGAGTCCCCTTTTCAGCTCCTTGAATATCAAAAGATAGATGGGGCTTTGTTGGCATCCTTTGAATTCCTGCCTCCTGCTTCCTGGGATCACAGTGATGCCATGGCAGTCTTGGAGGCCGTCACTTTCCTGAAGAATGGGTTTTATAATGCCATGTTCCAGACTTTGTGGCTGAAGACCTCGCCTTGAGGCCACTCCTTTAGCTCTTCCAATGTTTTGTAAGTGTATGCTCTGGAATGAGTGTGTGTCCTCTGAATTCTATGTTAAAATCCTTACTTCCAAGGTGATGATATCAGGAGAAGAAGTTTTAGAAGCCAATCAGGTTATGAATGGGATTAGTACCCTTTTAAAAGAGGTTCTAAAATGATAGGAAACTAGAAGGAAGGCTCCTGGAGATAAGGAAGAGGATCAGGAAGTGGGGAAGGGAGTAGGGGTACAGAGATTGAAAATCATCACAGTACGTTATATGCACATACCAATTCCCCCCATCACTGTTCTGTATTACAAACATGCACTGAATGAATGAATGAATGAGGCTCTAGAGATCTGCCATGTCTTTTCTACCATGCAAGGACACAACAAAGTGTCATCTTTGACCTTCCCTATACACTAATCCTTTCTGCATCTTGACCTTGGACTTTCAACCTGCAAAACTATGAGAAATAAGTATCTGCTGTTTATATGCTACTGCACCTGTGGTATTTGTCATGCACCCCAAATGGACTCATACAGACTCTGATCCGCTCTACAGTGGCATCTCGCTTCACGAACTTAATTCTTTCTGCGATTCTGGTCACAAACCAAATTGGTTGCGAGCTGAATCAAATTTCCCCATAAGGTCAATATTGAACCTAATTCTTGGATTTGATTCGGTTTGCAATCAATTTTGTTTGTGACTAGAATCATGAAAACAATTAAGTTCATGAATAGAGTTAGTACTGAATTACAATTCTGCCCACTTGAATTATGGATATGTCTATCCTTTCCCTGATACCACACCGTGACAATTACTGTAACTTCACGAAAATCAGGTTCTTTGAGCCTTTTCTGTTCTTCTTCAGAATTGTCTGGGATGGTAAATGTCCTTTGATATGCCTCATAAGTTTTAGAATCAACTTGTTGATTTCACCCAAAATAAAAAAATTCTGAAATTTTGATTGAGATTTCGTTGCATTTTGCTTAAAATATCTCAGGTTGTTTTCATTTCTTGCTGTCTGTCCAGACTAACAAAGAATCCTCTTTCCCCCTCACTTCTGGGCCACCCTAGCAATTCAGTTGTTAGCCTGGGTTCCCTAGTCACAGTAATAACAAAGATAAGGTAAGAGCTGGTGTAGCCTCTTCCCATGTCCTCACTCAGAGTGCAATGAGCCACTGCTGAAATGCACCTCCCAGTTCATTCCCGGGAACCGGCCCCTTTCTCCAGACCCCTCTCCCATTGCCTGACACTCCATTTTTCTTCCCTCACCTGGCATCCCCGCCTCCCCTGAGCCCCCTTCTGCCACCTCAGCTTAAAAACAAAGGCCTTTTAAATTTACACACATATTTATTTCTGTACAAGAAAGTCTGTTTCATCAGTTTCCCTCTCCCCCTCTCTCTGCACCCCACTAGTGCACCACCAGCCCAGCTTCATGGCTCAATGCACAAAGCCACAAACACTCTCCCCAGTCCTGGAAAAAGAAATGGTTGGGTCCTTCTTATTCCTGGCTTCCAAATTGCCAGCTTCTGCAGATGGGGAAATATAAGGTGTGAGGCCCAGAAAGTTCATAAACTTTTATGCAGATTGGTTTTAGTCTGGTTCAAATTAGGCAACAAAATAGAATTTCCAGATGTTCTATTTGGAATTAACTTGGCTAGAGAGAAAAGGCTACTAGGAGGAGGAGCTGGTAATAGGGTTATTTTTACATTCCAGAAAGGGAGTCACAAAAAGCATATGGACTCAATTAGAGGAGAAGAACCTGCTGGTTGGCACATTAAGAATACTGTTCTCATTTATTCTGGCTGAGGACACATGAAGGTGCAAAGAAACATTCTCAAGCCACTGGGAAGATAAATACTCTTTGAGCCATGTTGTGCCTCAGTGGTGAGCTAAAAACAGCAAAAATTTTGGCTGGATCTAAGGAACTCTTCAACTATTAGGCCAGTGCTTCTCAAACTGTGATGCATGTATGAATTCCCAGGAGACTTTGCTTAAAAGCAGATTCTACGCAGTTCCTATGCTGGTGCTGCTGGCCCACAAGACAGGCTGCAGAGCGAGGCACCAGTGTGCACACATGAGCTAGGAAAGCGGGTCCACTCAGATCCTTCCTATTAAAGATGTGCCATGGCAGTTCAAAGACACGATCCCAAGGGCTGACAAGACAGGGAAAGACAAGGAAACACGAAAGTTAAATATCCTCATATTGTCTGATGATGGTAAAGTACCTTACCAGACTAAAGCAAAATTCAGCAAACATGATTGCTCAAAAGTGTATCAAATCCCTGAGGAGAGGACCACTAATTCCATGGGAATTGAGGAGGTATGGAATAAGCCAGGCCTCAGAGGGCATGACCTGTCAGGGAAGTAGGAAGAGGCATGCAGCATGCGCAAAGCAACAGGAGAAGGGAAGGAGCCGCACATTTAGGACAAAGTTCACTGTGAATGGAGCAAATGATGGAGGAAAGAAGGGGTTAGAAATGTGTATGGAAGCCAGGCCAAAAAGTCCTAGAAGACTTGCCGAGGATTTGGAGCAAGAGAGTCAGAGAGTCATTGGGCATGACAAGGAAGAGTAAGGATGGCTTAGTTTTAGGACAAAGGACAATTATTACAGTGAAGAAAATGAGATACTTCATCTTTGTCAAAAATAAAATGTGAGAACCACTGAGTGACCTAGGTGGGCTGAAACTATAGCAACACAAGGACAAAGAAATCAGGCTTGGTGCATGGCCTTTGCCTCTTTTTCCTGCTGAGTTGAAGACCAAGTTCATGGTCCGACTCAGATCTTGAGCTCAGATTTCTATCCTCCAGAACTGGGTATTGCATATTGTTTTTTTGTACAAGAAAGTTAGCTTCATCAGCTCCCCTCATTGCTTCAGAATCCTCCAGAAAAGTAGATATTTGGGATTCAAAAGTAAGAACAGAAAGGGAAGAAAAGAAAAGATTTCAGGGTCAGAGGCAAAGAAGTGGGTCTTCTTATTCATTCAACAAACCTGTGCTGTGCACCTGTGGGTATCAATGATCTTTCATGGAAGGATGAGTGTAGCAGACTCAAATGAGTGCTCCTGCAGAGGTGATCCAGGTGTTGGGAAGCACTGAGAAGGGTGTGTATGTCAGCTGCAGTGAGCAGGAAGAGTGGAACCAAGAAAGGCCCTGCAGAGTGAACCCTGCCCTAAAGCCTGAAGGGCAGGGAGGTTTTAGCCAGGCAAGAGGGCAAAGAACAGAGCAGGCAGCTGGAGTGGGAGAAGCACAAGGTGGAGGCGGCTGAAGTTCCACTCAGCACCACAAGGAGCTGGGTATGGGTGGGGGCTCTGATGCGAAATGAGTGTGGAGGGA
>RJWM01025191.1:0-29718 GCA_004363535.1 Dasyprocta punctata | reverse complement strand
AATTAGAGGACTCATGCTGCCAGGTTTTCTAAGAGACACCATACGGCAACAGAAAGTACTGCACTGTAACAAGACTAGACATAGAGAACAAATGAACAAAAATCATCCATTATCTGTGGTCACTTATAATGGACAAAGGCTATAGGGCACAGTGGGATGGAAAGTCTTCTTTTTTGTTACTTTTAAAAAAATTGAGTGTGACTGATAAAAGGTGTACATGTTTTGAGAGATATATATATAGTATAATGAAATGATTACCACAACCAAACTAATTAACTAATCTGCACCTCACATAATTATATCACCAGTTCTTAATTTCCTATACTTAGAAACATTTTATGATAGCACAAGTCAAAAAATGTGCTCAGCATCTCACTCCCAGAGACAGATAAAAATTCAACATCATTCTACATGATTTCTTCATGCCCCCATGCATAAATGCATTTTTAAGTAAAAGACTGGGAATGTAACATATACTGTCTTGTACCCTGCTGTTTCATTTAATGGAATGTCGTGAACACCTTTTCACCTCAATGAGTCAGCGTCAACATTCTTATTAGTACCACAGTAGATGCTCGGTAACATTTCACAAGGGACTTTAAGAGTTCTCTGTTTATTCAAGGAGAAGATTTCTATTCAATTTTCTTTCCAGAACAGAGATACTCTTCTGAGTTAATAGGTTTTATGCCGTTTTTTAGACAAGTGATTAAAACAATAACATTTCAAGTTTGGAAGCAAACGACAATGATTTTAAGAGTCTGTTGCTAAGGGGAAAAGCTGTTGATCAGAGATCTTTAAATATGCAATAGACACATACACACCAATATAAATATACAGTGCCTCTTTCCCTCAAAATGCATTTGGTTAAAGACCAATACCATAAGAGCCACGGTTCCTGAGGACAGCAAGCCACAGGCTCAGTAAACTGAATGGAAAAGCCATTCAGAGCAGGTGTACTACTGTGACGGTAACTAACAGACAGCTCTGTATGTACACATATACATGTACTTCCCCCCCCAATTATTAATGTGCCTAATTCACTGAAGCAAGAAATAAACTGGCGTGTGCCTTTGCTATTTTCTAAAACATTATTTGAAGTTTCTCCTTAAAGTCTTTACTAAAGAACTAGTTTTTTACGACTTTCCCAAGGAAGTGTGAAGAATTGTGATAACCAGAGGAAAAAAAGAATAAAAGGATCCATTTCTAAATGATGGGCTTTAATTAATCCCATCCAGAGCAGCTGCACGTAGAGCTCAGAATACATGAAGTACACAGGCGGAGTGAGGAGAAGCATTAGGAAGTTGCCATTAACACCACCGACAAACACCTAAAGCTAACTTTTATAATAGGTACTAATGAGATCATTGTGAATGCTCTTGCTTCCTACATAAAATTTACTTCAGAGGTGGGGGTGGCTTGAAATTTCTTAACAGTTTGAAAAACAATGAATCATTCCCAAAAATCATTCTTTCTAAATTCTAGAAGCAAATAAAATTGCTGTTATTTATTTACTACAACTTGACAAATTAGCCTGAGCTCTATTTGCAGTGCACTAACCTATCAGTTGTATTTGAGTGGTACACTAGGCTATGTGTTTCACTGCATACACTGGACCCTAGTCCAATTAAATTTCCACACTGCTTCACAACACTGCTCTTAGGGAACACATAGATAAAATATGCAATCCCTGTATAAAACAAAGTTGACATCTTTATGTTTAAAATTTGTTCTTTTTTCCAGTATCAATGGAAAATTATCAGAAAATAAATGATCTTGGATAATGTACAGTACCAATAAACTGAAGAATATAACACACTTCTACAGCACCACTGAGGTTTTTGGTTTTTTGCTGTGCTTTGCGCTAAACTAAAATCTAAATGGATCAAAGATCTAAACATTAAAACAGAAACGCTAAATCTGCTGGAAGAGAGAATAGACAGAACTCTTAAAGACATTAGTGTAGGAAAAGACTGTATGAACAGAACTACAATCACACAGGAACTATCACAAAGAATCAACAACTGGGATCTCATCTTACTAAAAAATTTTTGTACAGCAAGAGAAACCACTAACAGTAAAGAGACAACCCACAGGATGGGAAAAAAATTTTTGCCAGCTATTCTTCAGACAAAGGACTAATATCTAGAATATATAAAGAACCCCCAAAAATCAGACCCCCCCAAATTTAAAGATCCAATCCAAAAATGGGCATCTGAAATGAATACATACTTCTCAGATGAAGATGTAGAAATGGCAAATAAATATATGAAAAAATGTTCAATATCACTGGTTATTTGAGAGATACAAATTAAAACAATGCTGAGATTCCATCTCGTCCCAGAAAGAATGGCTATTATCAAGAAATCAACCAATAACAAATGCTGGAGGGCTGTGGGGAAAAAGGAACTCTTCTCTACTATTTGTGGGAGTGTAGACTGGTGTGACCACTGTGAAAATCAGAGTGGAGAGTCCTCAGAAAACTAAAACTAGAAGTTCCATTTGACCCAGCTATTCCCCTTCTTGGTATCATCCTGAAAGAATTAAAAGCATCATACCACAGTGATATATGCATATCCAATTTTATAGCAGCACAGTTAGCAATAGGTAAATCTTGGAAACAGCCCATATGCCCAACAAGCAATGACTGGATAGAGAAGATGTGTGTTTTTTAATACAATGGAGTACTACTCAGCCATAAAGAAGGATAAACTTGAGACATTTATAGCTAAATGGATGTACCTTGAGACCACACTTCTAAGTGAGATTAATGGGACACGTATGTAAATACCACATTGTTTCTCTGGTGTGAGAAACTGAAAGTGTAAATAAGGACCAAAATAGATAAAAGGTATTGGGAAACAGCAAGAAAGTGTTCAAATGGAAAGGTGAAGTAGGTAGGGGGAAGGAAGTAAGGGAAAAGAAAGACACAAGAAAAGGAGGAAAAAAGGGGAAACATACGGAGGATCCAACCAGAAGACAACGAGCCTGCCTTCCTGGTGAGTGGTGCAAGCAGCGCAGACTCCAGGAAGAGAAAGATCAGTACCTCCCGAGAACCTGCCATGTTTGGTCAGGGAGGATCCAACCTGAAGACAACTAGCCAGCCCTCCTGGTGAGTGGCATGAGCAGCACGGACTCCAGGAAGAGAAAGACCTGTGCCTCCCGTGAGCCTACCAGCACACGGGCTGAGAATCTATACCTTCCCCCCCTACCCCGTAAGCAACCTGCTGGTTCAGAGGACTGGCTAAGTTGATAGCAACTAAGGTTCATAAAGCAACTAAATGCTTGTATTTGTTTGGTTGATTTTGCAGACTTGGGGCCGGCAGTCTGAGCATCTCTTGGGAGGATAATGGTATGCAATATAGCAAATATGGGGGATTCCCTTCCATCTTATCTTTGAGGCCCAATATTGTTCTGTTTTGCTTTATTCTGATTGTTTTGCTCTATTTGATATTCTGTTTTGATTGGTTTTATTCTGTTTTGATTTTGGTTTGATTTTACTATACCTGATGGAATGGTCAACTATTGTGAAGATAACAAGATATACTATAGTAGCTATTGTTTTCCTAGTATCCTGCTTTGAAGTTCTGTATCAGTTCTACTGCTTTGTTTTGACTGACTTTGTTCTGTTATGTTTTGTGGGATTTTACTATCTTTAAAATAAAATTAATTTTAAAAAGAGGGGAAACAAAGCTCTTGTAGGAAGGGAAAAAGGGTACAAGGGAGGGTAGGGGAATGGGAAAAAAAAAGAAAATATATCTTGTTCAGGTACAGATCCCCTGTGATGAATGTGATCTCTATGTATACCTAAAATGTATCAATACACTTAATTTAAAAAAAGACAAAAGAAAATGGACGCAAAAGTAGATTCCTTTTCATTCTGGGTGCAGTAACACCGACAGCAGCTGAAAGGCCAAGTTCCTAGTATAAAAGTGGGAACAGTGCCAGTCACAATACTATACAGAGTTGAATTGGTGAAGCAGTAACAGTAGTGTAAATTGTAAAATGTATTGTCCAGGGGCCGGTGGCAGCCTTTCCCATTACAAAACACTGCTGTGGTTTGAGGTGTGTGCCTGGTTTCCTAGATCTCTCATGGTTCAAAAACTAGACATTAAAAAATCCCCAAACCAGCTTGATTAAAACATAAAACACACTTCATATACCTTACACACTTTCAGCACATAATTCAATGGTTTTGATTATATCCACGGATGGTGCAACCATCACCATAATCGCTTGACGTTTTCATCACCTCCTAAAACCCGCATACCCACTATCAGTCTCTGCCCATTCCCACCCAGTCTCACCTCCTTAGAACCAGGGAATCACTATTTTACATTCTGCTTCCATAAATGTGCCTCTCCTAGACATTTCATATACACAGACTCATAACTCTCTGTCCATTTGTGACTGCTTTTCAATTAGCATAATGTTTTTAAAGTTATCCATGTTGTAAAATGTACCATTATATCAGTCTTTATTGCTGAATAATACTCCACTACATGAACCTACCATACTGTTTATATTCACTGCATGATGACATTTGTGCTGTTTCCATTGTGGAGCTATTTTTCATATAAGTTTTTTCTTGGGTGTACACATAGGAGTAGAATTAGCAACTATGGAATTTACCCTACGGTTCTCACATAGCAGTGTGCAGATGCCACTGCTGCAGGGTTCCTCCTGATCTGGCACGCTGACTGGCTCTCCTGCTTCTGAGGAAGGACTTCCCTAACAGTTCTCCGCATGTCTCACCTCTGCCTAGGGAAGAAGGTATGACTTCTCTAGTTGATGAGATAGAAAAGAAAGGGGGCTCCGCGTGTGTGATTTACTCCATTCTCACTTCGGCATTTGCCTTCCGTGCTGAAAGGGTGCATCCTGTTCTGCTTTCTCTGTAAGAGAGACTATAGTTTGGGAACTGAGACCAGGCAGCAAGCCTGAACCAGGCAGCCTTCTTCACACAGCGTATCGTATGTTATCTTCTCCACCAAGCCTTCACCAGCAATGAGGCCAACATTCTGGTCTTTGTTGGCCTGACTTGTCCGTCTCTAGCTGGTCCCGGGGTCTAGAGGGTATGATGAATTAAGTAGTCTTCATGCAATGCTCCTACCTCAGCAACAGTCTTCTTTCATGAGTTTATAGCCACAGACTAACCTAGTTTTGCCTCTTTATTTTGATTTGGTTGGTTGGTTTTCTGAGACAGGGTCTTACAATACTACCCAAACTGGCTTTGATGTTTCTATGTAACCCAGGCTGGCCTGGAACTTGTAATCCTCCTGCCTCAGCCTCCTAAGTCTAGGATTACAAACATGTGCTGCCATGCCCCGCTTTCTTCTAAGAATTTCTGATCTCCTGATGGTACTTATTCTTTTTTGAAGTAAAGGGAAACAATCAGCACATACATGATTAAACTTCAAATTTAAGACATTTGTTTAAATGAGTTTTCGTATACCTCTGATATGAAAAGAGCCATCATCATTTCTTTCCACTACAAGACGATCAATATGCACAGTTACAGGAGTTGGTTCAAGGGATACCGTACTACCCCGAGGACTGTCATCCTATAGGAAGAGAAATAACATCGGCAGGTTCTTATTAAAGTAAACGAAGAAATTAAAATAAACATTTTAAATCAACATGACATTAGTCCAAATTTTTAATGATTTAGAAATATTGTATATCTATAGATGCTTTAGGTGATACAGCAAGACTTACCTGATCTACTTTGACATTTTCTAACTTGTAAGAAGCATCTCTATCATTCATTGCAAAGATTGCTAAATTCATTTTAATACAGTGTATGTCATAGAGAAGGCATAGTCTTAGACATCAATCAAAATTGAGGAAGGCAGTATGAACATTAACAACATGAAAATATAAAATTATCCTGTAACATACTTTTAAATTTATTTTTGTGTTAGAAACTTGTATCTTCATTGGCATTACTGCTGCAACAGTTTCATCTTCCAAAAAATGTTGAATATTCATAAGAGAAGACGTAAGAAACTCAGTGCTAAAGTTTTCTATATGGCACTGTAGAAATCCATTTTTTTCTGCAAGCAAAGAGTGTATTACAGCACTAGGCCCACTTTCAAACCTCAGTGAAATCTCAGGAGAGGATTTGGAATGAATTACAGATTTCCGATCAGAACCTAGGGAAAATGAACATAAAAAATCATAACTTGGTAGTGCTACTCAAAAACTATCACTATTATTTGTGATTTATATTGACTTTTCTATTTTCTATTTCTTGTAATAGGAAAAAACACATTATAACTAGTATGATACTTAAATGTGTTTGAGTGAGTACCTATCTATTCTGTTTGTGATAGGATGGGTGGCTGCAGGGAACAGTCGTGGCATTTAAAGTGACTAGCAAGTTGTGTCTCAAGAAGCAATCAAAGTCAGGGCTTGTACCTTCCTTATTAAACTGGGCCCTTAAATAATGGGAAAGTAAACAGAGAAGACCTCAGTAACATGTTTCCATAGTAGACAAATTAAGACTGAAATTACTGAAAAAAATATATATGTGATTATATATAAAATATACATACTCATCTATGACTTGGCCATGTTCCTAAAAAGAATTTGAGATGGCTTACAAAGCTATAAATACTCAAAGTTTAAAAAGAAAACTTTAAATCTCAACAAGTTCTCATAGACTAACTTTTAAAAACTACTGGTGGAACTATTGAAGGAAATTACTTCTGAACTGACACTTATGGTAACTATTTTGCTTACTTATTTTATGCTGCCTACATCCAAATAAATAGGAAAAATATGTACATCGTATAATCAGATAAAAATGAGTAAACAAAAAAATAAGAAAAAGTAAAGGTAGGTAGTAACGTTAGTGACCCACAATATATGAAATTTCAGTGCTAACCATGGACCAAAAGAAAGCCTCCTCCAATGAGAAAAGAATGACCAGGTTCATAATTCACAGAATTCATGAGGAAGAAACAAACCAGTTGTTTTGGAAAGGAAAAGTCATTTCTGTTTCTGAGGTATGAAAGCTAATTATCCCATAAGTCCTCATAAGAACACCCTACTAGCTAAACTCATGATGAAAGACTCATTAGTTTCCCTCACCATAGATGTGAATAATCTCACTGAGGCCAAATGCTTACATGCTTGCAAGGCAGGGGTTGCCAAAAATGTAAAGCTATGGATGTTCATTTACCTAGGAGAGGTCTCTGCACACAACTCAACATGCAGAGCTACTGTTAAAATTTTTATTTCAGGTACAAAATTACATTTAATGTTACTACTGTTCATTAACGTTTATAATAGAGAATATATATCAAATATAATTCTGAAGACTTCTATAAATATTTAAAACCTCACTTACTTTAATTTTATTTAAAAAAGTAAAAGAAACAGCTGGTAGTGGTAGGTGTTCTTCCCAATATCAAGAAACACTAGAGTTATCTTGTTGATGTGGTAGTAAAAGAAACTGGCAGGTAGGTAAGGGGCCACACACTTGTAATCCCAGCATTTGGGAGAATGAGGCAGGATAACTACAGGTTTAAGCCCAGATAGGACAACTTTACAAGACCCTTTCCCAAAATAAAAAATTTTATGAAGGCCCGACAAGGGCTGCAGCTCAGAATGAAGGCTCTGGGTTCAATCCCCAATACCACCCAAAAAAAGTATCTTGGAGTAAAGGTAAAACAAAAACTTCATAGGTTAAAAAAGAAAATTCTTTCCTTCCCACTCCCTTCCCTTCCTTCCACCATGGAACTACTGTGCCGTGTCTTGTGTTACAGTTTGGCTTTGAAGCATATGGCAAAGGCCTCCCGTGCTCAGAGGCGGGGCCTGGTAAAAGGCGTGGGTCACTGAGGGTGTGTCCCTCTGCCCCTGCTTCCTGGCTGCCCTGGGATGAGCAGCTTTCCTCCGCACGCTCCTCACCGTGCCATTTCAGCCTGACTCAGCCAACCTTCTCTGAAATCGTGAGCCAAAATAAACCCGCTTCTCGCTTCTTTATGAGTGGCAGGTATTGTGCTCCAGTGAGGAAAAGCTGACTAAAAATCCTCCTATTCAAGGAAGCCAAGACCCACACATAATAGAAAAAAACCAACCAAACCAAAAATCAAAACCAACTTTGTGATATTATCTTAGTGCTAACAGTGTATACAAATTGCTCCTTAAATAACGTTTGTTAATATTGCTTATTGTCCAAAATGTTCAAGCTAAACTATTTATTGTTTATGCTTTCTTTTCATTCCCTCTTTCCTTCTCTGCTTTTCCTTTTCTTTTTCAAAAAAACTCAACTGAGAGAGGTGAGAAAAAATAAGGTATTACTACTGACTATACAACCCAAATACAGCATCCCGAAATGATTTGTTCAGTTAGATACAAAATGAAACAAAGTGATAAGAAATGGTATTAAGTGAGCTATAAATGATAAAAGAAAACTATGCAGCTGGAAATAATGTGAGTGTACAATTTGAAAAGTGCTAAAAATGGATATAGAACAAGGTCTAGGTTTAAAATTTTGTTTAAAATTATTTTTGTTTTTCTGTCTACTATGAAACTTCTCCAGATAAAAACTTAGCTCCTCCAATGTCATGGTTTTAGGATTCACACTTAATATAAAATTCCTAAATTTTGCTTTTTTTTTGGCAGCTATACTGTATTAGCAAGGCCTAACATAGAAAAAAAATTCTTTTCTCTATGATGTTGGCTTATAGACCAGTAACACGTTTACTTGCAATTCCCACAATGTGAGGTGATAGCATAATTCTGTTACCATACAAAGCTGTACTTATTTCAACATATTAGGTATATGGAATTCTGTGTATTTTTCCAAGAAAAATATGATAACTCAATGACTTTTTTTAATATAATTTTTTAACCAATTTATAACAAAGGCAAGACTACTGCTTAGTCAAATGCAAAACAAATGAACAAACAAAAAACAAGTTTAAATCACATTAAAGTATTTTATATGCAAAGTAGCTTGAAAAAAATCTTACCTACTGGACGATTACAAAGGTAATGCCGAAGACTGATATTGCCTAACTGATCTGGCGTCACCTGGTTCACTTGAAGACAGATTTCTGTATCTTCTCCTCGGATATCGATTTCCCCATTAACACCAGTGATTTTAAACACCACAACTGACATCTAGTATTGATCATATAAATAGTATTAGTGTACCAAGTAATTAAAGAAGGAAAAAATGACCATTTATTCATTTCTAAAAATACACTTGTGTTTTATTGAAGTAGAAATATACCTATGACCTACAGAACCAGTAGTTATATTACACAGGTTTAGTATATGTAGTTTAAAGATCAGATATCTGACACTTTTTGAGTGACAACATAATGACACAAGTGGAAAATTCTGCACTGTGAAATTCTGTTTCATGCACAAAATAATTTTTTTGTTTTGTTTCGTTTTTTTTTTTTTGAGACAAGATCTCACTGAGTACTTTGGGTTTGCCTTGAACTCACCACATAGACCAGGCTCACCTCAAACTCACGGTGATCCTCCTGCCTCAGCCTCCTGATTGATGGGGCTACAGGGCTACACTGCCACACCCAGCTCATGCACAAAATTATTAAAAGTTTTATAGAAAATTATCAGGCTATGTGATACAATGTGTATGAAACATAAATAGGTTTCATGCTCTTAGTCCATCTCCAAGGAATTTCACCATGTATATGCAAATATTCCAAATTTTTTTTGAAAAATCCAAAATGCTTCTGGTCCTAAAAGTTTTGCACAAGGGACACTCAACTTGTAATGACAAACTTAGTCTTTTCATTCAATCAAGGAAAATTATTTTAGTTGGTAAAAATTATATGACATTTCCATATAAAATGATTTTTGCTAAAAGTAGGACATAATACTTTTTTTTTTTTTTTTTTTGTACCAGGGATTGAACTCACAACCTTGCACCTACCAGGCCACTAAGCTAAATCCCTGGCCCTATTTTTTGAGACAGGGTCTCACTATGCAGTTCAGGCCAGCCTCGAACTCACTTTGTAGCCCAGGTTGGTCTCAGACTCACAGTGATCCTCCTGCCTCAGTCTCCCAAATGCTGGGATTAAAGGCATGTGCCACCACACCCAGCTCATAATACGTTTTTAAAGTCTTTCTTATAAATATTCCACTAGGTCAGAAAGGTTTAAAAGAAAATAGCAATGAATCTTCTTTGAAGAAAGTCCCATATTATAAGGACTTTATTCCTTGCATCAAACTTTTCTTAAAAAGCATATTTAAAAGAAACTGAGATATAGGGTCAAAAAAAAAAAAAAGACAAGACAGAAAAAGATAGGTTCTCCCCTCTTCAAAATGATTAAAAACAAATTTAGAAAAGTAAATAGAAAAAAAAAAACTGATTCCACAAGAAAGCATTCTCAAGAGTAGAAAGAGCAAACCTGGTGTGATGGTGCACACCTGTAAGCTCAGCACTCAGGAGGCTGAGGCAAGAGAACTGTCACGAGTTCAAGGCCATCTTGGGCTACTAGTGAGTTCAAGACTAGCCTAGACTACAGAGTGATACTCTCTCAAAAAATTAAATTTAAAAAAAAGAATACAAAGAACAAAATAAACCACCCACCATTAAGAATTCACTTTATGCATTAGTATCTCAAAATGCATATACATCAAATACGAAATAAAGTTGATATCATTTCTTTCATACAATTCCTCTGAAGTGATTACCAGGTCGTCATGGTTTTCTTGAGCACCCTCCGAATTGGTACTAATGGCATCTGGAGAGGATTCACCGTATTTCTGCAGATTTGCACTGGTGCTTACACTCTCTGCTGGGCTCTGGTAATTGGTAGTAAAGTTCTTTTTAATTTCTGAAATAACAATAGTAAACCAATAAAATCAGCTTTACACATGATCCACAAAGTGAAGTTTATTTAACCAAAATGGACGGTCACATCAACTCTTTCTCAAACATCATCTTGTTTAAAAAACTAGAAAAGACACCAGGTGTGGTGGCACATCCCTGCAATCCCAGCACTCGGGAGGCTCAGGCAGAAGGATCGCTGCAAGTTTGAGACCAGCCTGGGCTACAAAGTGAGTTCAAGGCCAGCCTGAACTGCACAGCAAAAACCTCATCTCAAACTGGAAAAGAAATTTAGACTATGGTTAGTTAGCAATAATAAGCAATATTCCAGGATTAACAGGTTATAAATACAAAGCCCTAAACTTAGCGAGTATGGAAACAATCTTCCACTGCGGCACACAGCACGTCTTCTCCACACACACACACACAGCAGCCACAGGGCTGGTCTAACTACCAGGTCCTCACGGGCTCCTCCTCCACCCTCCCATCTACACACACTGAGCAGCTACAGTCTGACCACTTCATTCTTCTTCAGTGCCCTACAGCAACTCCAAATTGTATTTTATATGAAGTTAATACCACCATCATTACTGTGACTACTCCCCATTCCGCCCTAGCTGCCTAAACCCTCAGTGTCCTGTACTTCAGTATTTCTCAAGCTACCTGTAGTAAAAAAAAAAAAAAGTCTGTCACAGATTAATACTTTTTAAAAAACCCATAAAATTAACTGTTAGAAAAGTCAGATTAGAAAAGCTAAAGAGATACAAAACCAGCCTCAACTTATTATACTTACTACTATGTAATTAGCTTTTAACATTAGAGCTTAACAATAGAGTAGAAAATAAACTACCAGGTGAATGACAGGGAAGATGCATGGAAATCCTTCCTCCCAGCCCAGTGTTTTAAGAAGTCTTCTTTGATAACAATATTTTAATAAAGGTAAGCAGAAAGAAAAGGGCTTTCTAGGTACAGGTACAAGACCCTGAAGCAGAAAAGACTATCATAGTTAAGAAACTGTGAGAAAGACTTCAACGTTCTACAGTACAGCTGAAGTGCAGTGAGCATAAGCAAAAACACCAAGGAAAAGAAAAGCTGGGGCCAAATCACACAGAACACTGTCAGGATGCTAAGGATTTTAGACTCGGTAACTTTACAGAAAGGAGACGTTACAAGGGTTAAAATGGGGGAGAAAAATCAAATTTGCGTTTTTAGAAGACCAGTCTTGCTACAGAATAAACTGCAAATAAACTATGTAGATGTGAGCAGACTAGCTAGGAGCTTGTGGTAGGCTGGGAGCCCAGGTATGTGTGTGCAAGTGTTCATAAATATGTATATATCCATAAATATACACACACAAATATAGGACTTTCATATATATAAATATCATTTGCACATATGCATACACATGTATGCACATATGAATATACATATATGAATATATATGGATACCATATGTATGCATATGCATACACATGTATGCGCGTGTCTGTGTATGATACACACAAATGAGTATCAATTCCTCTAACATAAAGAGAATACTGTAATGAGTTTAGAAGCAGGTGTCTTGGTGCACGTGTGTAATTGCAACACTCACAAGGCTGAGGTTAGAGTATCCCAAATGTGAGGCCAGCCTGGGCAACTTAGTCTAGATTTCAATAAAAAACTAAGCTAAAAAGGGATGGGAAGGGGCCAGGGATTTTAGCTCAGTGGCATAAGCACCTGCCTGGCAGGCACAAGGTCATGAGTTCGATCCCCAGAACCAAAAAAAAAGGTGGCGGGGCTGGGAATGCAGCTCAGTGGTACAGCGCTTACCTAGCACATGTGAGGCCTTGGGTTCAATTTCCAGGACCACACACATGCACACACAAAAACAGTTCCAGGACAACCAGGAATATGGATCAATTAAGTGTTGTTAGGAAGTCAACATTTTTCAAGATCCTAAAAAAAAGTATACTGTTGGGATCTATTCTAAGACAGTAATTAGAAATGTAGGCAAACATTGATGAGTGAAGATATTAATGATAGCATTTTTGTAACTGTGAGAAATTATAAACTATAAACATCCAACATTAGGGAAATACCTAAAAAGTCATGATACATTTTTACAGCAATTTTATATAGGTTTAAAAATACCTTCGAAATAAGTTTAATATTAGAAAATGTTTCTGTGTTACAAAAAGCAAGTTAAAGTCATATATGTAATGACAACAAATACGCATACATGTATCGTTGCAGTTTACATCGTGCAAGCATGGAGCCTGTGAGGCAAGGGCTCAGCCCCAGAGCTGCAGCCCCAGCCTACGCCGTGGTTTGTTTCTGGATGCCCCGCCAAAGCCTATGCACTCACAGGGAGGGCTTCTGGGAGGTGACCGGATCACGGGGGCGTGATACTCACTGGTCCACTGATGAGTTTATATGTGACCGTGATGTTGGGCGGTGAAGCCTGGTTGGAGGAGAGATCACTGGGGGCGTGGCCTCGAAGAGTCTATCTCTCTCCCTCTTCCCTTCACCCCGCTTTGCTCTCTGCCTGCCATGCCATGAGCTCTTTCCCCTCCGCCATGCTGCCTGCCATGCCTTGGAGTCTGCTGACTATGGACTGAAACCTCTACTAACTGTGTTTGAGAATAAACCTGCCCTCGGTTGAGCTGTGGATGTCGGGTACTGTGTCTCGAAAAAGCAACTAACACATGCACATACTGTACACCCAAGCCCACAGAACAAATAAGAGATTATATCTCTAGAGTATGTGACTTTGGGGTGATTTTATTTTCCAAATTATGGTCATACTTTCCAAGTGTTCCACATTGAATGGTAGTTATTTATTAGAAATAGGAAAATTACTCTGCTTTTCTGAGAATAAGTAGGGATATTTGCCATACTGTTTTTGAAGAATATTTGCCTCTGAGGATAGAAACCCTGTTTGGGGAAGACTTTAAACCATAACTGAGACCTGGAGTAGACAGCGAGGGCTATCTTGTGAATCTAGAATAGTTTTTCATGATCCATATCAGCACATTTAAATGGTATGCTGGAAAGGACAGGGCTATGAATTACAGATTATGAGTTAGAGTAGGGATTTTTGTTTACATACGGTAATCATTCTTCAAGTCTGAGGAATAGTATGTTGGTTAAAAGTACAGGCTTTTGATTGGACTTGCTAACAAATCTGACTCTACTACTCCCTGGCTACATAACTTTGAATAGGATACCTAATTTCTCTAAGCTTGTTTCTAAATATATATATATTTTATATATATACATATATATACATTTTAAAGGATCAATAATCCTTTGAGGGTTGTTTTGAGGATTAAATAAAATATATGTTAAAGCATGTGGCAGAGTGACTAGGGTGTTCAATAAATGTTTCCTACTTTTCCCTATCATCTACCATGGAGGGTAGACTGACTGACTGGTTGATTCTACCAAGTGAGAGTAAACAGGGATCTGGTAGAGAGCTTTGTTTTCTGACTTTCACATGAAGAGTAAATTTAGTTAAGAAGGCTTGGTCAAGTCAGGCAGAAGAGTCCAGAATTTGATTCTGCCTGTGTCAAACACTAACTTCGCCACTCACTGTGTGACTGTGGGCAAGCTGCCTAACCTCCCTATGCTTTATTTTGTTCTTCTTTAAAATGGAGATAATAATCGTCCCTACCTTAGATTTACTTCAAGATTAAGCAAACAGATCCAATGCTTACAACAGTAACTAGTATAGTAATTACCTACTTACTGTCAGCCTAGAAGAAACAAAAAGCGACAATCCAAGCTCCACCTACAGTAATGTCACCATAAGCAAATTATTTTACCTTTGGGAACCTCGGTTGCTATACCTGTAAAATGAGGACAGGAAAGCCGGGCATGGTGGTACGCGCCTTTAATCTCAGCACTCGGGAGGCTGAGGTAGGAGAAGCGTTGTGAGTTCAAGGCCAGCTTGGGCTACAACGTGAGCGCAAGACCTGTCTGAACTACATAGTGCGACCCTGCCTCAAAAAACTAGGGCCAGGAATTCGGCTCAGCGGCTTAAGCGCCTGTCTGGTAGGTGCGAGATTGTGAGTTCAATCCCCGGTGCCGCAAAAAAAAAAAAAAAAAAAAAAAAAAAATGAGGACAGGAATAAACAGGCCTCCTAGGGCTAAGGTAATCTGGTATACAAGATCCAGTAAACCACTTACTAGCTGTGTTACTATGGGCTACTTACTTAACCTCTCTGACGATAATAGTGTATCACTGAGAGAACTGTGAGGGATAAATGCATTTTTACACACACACACACAGAAAATGTATTAAATGTTAGCTACTACTACAGGGTTGTGTTTCAAATTAAATGAGGCAAACTATTTAAGGACCTCCTATAATCTGAATATGTCCTCACAAATTCATACATTGCCAATGTGAATGTGGCCTTTCGGCCACCAAGGCCCCCTCGCAGGAATGGGATTAGAAGGCCTCTTACCCTTTCACTCTCAATCAAGTAAGGGCACAGCGTCCCTGGCCCCTAGGGGATGTGGCCCACACTGGACACCCAAACCTGCTGGGGCCATGGTCTCAGACTTCTCAGCAACACAAACTGAGAAATGAACTTTCAGTCTTTATAAATTACCCAGTCTGGGGCATTCCAAGATGACAGCACAGAATGTAGTAATATGGCACCAGACAATAAATGGAACTACTATTGTAACAATTATACTAATAATACTTATTGTTCTCTCATATACAAATATATGCACTTCTCTTCTTTTCTTTTAAAAGACAAGATGTAGTTTAGGCTGGCCTTGAACTCACTGTGTAGCCCAAGCTGGCTTTAAACTTGTCACAATCCTCTTGCCTCAGCCTCCCAAGTGCTGGGATTACAGGCATGTACCAAAATGCCTGGCTTTTTATATATTTATTATTATACTACTGATCGTCTCATCTAAGCTGTTTTCAATTGCTCTATAGAAAATAATTCATATTTGCCTCTCTCTGGTCTCCTACTTTCTGCCTGTGGCAGCTTTTTCTGATTTTGGCCCATGATTTTATTCCTGCTTACAAAATCCCCAATATGTACTTATGCAGATGAATCTAATGCTGAATCGACAGTGGCCTTTACAGGGAGTCTAGTCACCTCTGATGACATGGAAGGACCTTGCAGTTCCATCATATGTGAAATAATCTGGGTTTTGTAAATTATCAGCTTCAGTCTGGAAAACTTCCAGTCATAGGATCATATAATTGAGACTCTACCAGCTAAATGTGACCCATCTAATCAAACTTCCAGATATAGATGCTTTGCAAAAGAGGTGGGTAGCCTTAATGCTGGTTGCTTTATGATCTAAACAACTATGTATAAATAATGGCTAGATGTCAGCTATGAAGAAACAGGAGGATGTGCTTAAAAGGAACAATGAACTGACACCCCCAAATTACATATTCTAGGGTTTTAATTTTGGTTTTCGGTTTGTCTTTTTGAGACAGGGTTTCACTATGCAGTTCAGGCTAGCCTTGAACTCACTTTGTAGCCCAGGCTGGCCTTGAACTTGAAGTAATCCTCCAGCCTCACTCAGCCTCCCCAGTACTGGGGTTATAGGCATGGGCCACCACACCTGGCATTCTATTGTTTTTAAAACACTGCAAAATATATATATATGCTAATTTGTTTCACTTATACTAATTGTTTATCTCAGTTAAAAAGAAAGCTTGTGTTATTATCAGTTTCTTTACTGTAAGAATCTTACTGGTTTATGTCTTATACTGAGTAACTAATTTAAAGATAATGATACACAGTATAATAACCAGTTACTCTCATTATTTGGTTACAGTAATTTGCTTTATTTTATTTTATTTTATTTTATTTTATTTTATTTTATTTTATTTTATTTTATTTTTTGGTACTGGGGATCCAACTCACAACCTCACACCTGCCAGGCAAGCACTTAAGCCACTGAGCTAAATCTCTGGATCTGTTTTATTTTTTTAATAAAGTAAAAAGAAGTGGAGGGCCGGGGATTTACTTTAGCGGTACAAGCACCTGCCTGGCAAGCACAAAGTCGTGAGTTTGATCCCTGGTACCAAAAAAAAAAAAAAAAAAAAAAAAAAAAAAAAAGAAGAAGTGGAATTACCATTAGATAGGTAGTTTGGATGTAATTAACAATCACTTAACTAAAAATTATTCAATACTGCTCTTGTTACAAGATTTGTTGATAGGCTGAGGCAGGAGGAACACTGCGAGTTTGAGACCAGCCTGGGCTACAAAGTGAGTTCAAGGCTGGCCTAAACTGCATAGTGAGACCCTGTCTCAAAAAATAGGACCAGGATTTAGCTCAGTGGCTTAAGTGCCTGCCTGGCAGGTGTGAGGCTGTGATTTCAATTCCCGGTACCAAAAAATAGAAAATAAAAACACCAACAAAAACAAACAAACAAAAAAACCCAAGAGATTTGTTGATATACAGTCCACCAAAAAATGTATATATCAAGAAAAGTTCGCATAAATACTTTAAAACTAAATTTATTGAGATATCATGAGATTAATAGTTACCTTTGGCCTTTATAAGAGGTGCTAAAAGTGGTGGCCATGAGCTTCCAGACATGCATTAGTACAGTGAACTGCTGAAGTGTATGTACATTTTTTGGCAGATTCTGGTATATAATAAGAATTCTTACACCAAACTGCTTTACCTTTTTCCAAAAATATATGACTATCACTTCCATCACTTTCCAACAGCTGCTCTTCCAGTATCATGCTGTCGAGGGAGATGGAATCCAATGAGATTTGGGAGGAGCTTCTTTTCATGTTCTTATGAGAAACACTGAGTGGAGGCAGGTTGGGTGGGCAACGTTCCTTAGGTTTCCCACTGTTAACAAACAAAGTTACTAGAAAATTACTACATAAAAAAGTAGTTTATCTTAAAATACAACATTAAAATATGCACACAGTACCTATAAGGTTTTTTTGTTGTTGTTTTTGGGGTTTTTTTTGTGGCACCGGGGATCAAACTCACAACCTCACACCTGCCAGACAGGCGCTTAAGCCACTAAGCCAAACTCCTGGCCCTAGTTTTTTGAGGCAGGGTCGCACTATGTAGCTCAGGCTGGCCTTGCACTCACCTTGTAGCCCAAGCCAGCCTCGAACTCACAACGCTCCTCCTACCTCGGCCTCCCAAGTGCTGGGATTAAAGGCGTGTGCCACCATGCCCAGCTATAAATTTTAAGATTATGTTTAAATGTAGAAGCTCAAAGGATTATCATATTTTGAAAAATATTTTTGTTAACTCTAACAATAATGCTATAACATTCTGTCATGAGGTTTTCCGCCCCAAAACAAGACATACTCATGGGCACATACACTCAGCAAAAACCAACAAAAAGTCCCAAACTTCCAATAATATGTTACCTTAAAGACGACTGTGATTTAAGTGTTCTAACTGCAGGTGCCTCCTCTTTACTGATTTCCAGGTTGTTGGGGGATGAAGCTGTGTCCAGAAGCAAATCTTCAGGTTTAATGTTTGACTCTGTGGTTTCACTTCCTTTACTAGCTAAACTACTTGAAAGTGTATTTTGATTACCATCATTATCCAGTGACAGCCTACTCGGGTCTTCTTGGTAGTTTAAGACACGATTTGAATCTGTGTAAGATGAATCTTTTCTGTCATTTATTTCTGATCCAATTTCTCCCGAGCCACCTTTGTAAACAAGTCCACTACTTTCATCTTCACTTATTTTCCCTAAATGCTTATCTGATAAAAAGTCCAGAAAAGTACCCTTCTGCAGATTTGTGTCACTAGCCGATTTAAAAAGCAAAGGGTCCTTTAAAGGGACATGGCTAAGGTCAACACTCATAGATCTGTTGTCAGACATATGGTTAACAGCTATGCTTCTAACTGGATTTATACTACCACTAACTTGTTTTCTTTTTGAATACAAAAATTCTCCATTTTCTGGCGGCAAATCCTCAGGAACCACTGGGCTCACACTATCCGAAACAGGAGACTTAAGGGGATTTGCTTGATCCACTGGATGTAGCAAAAGAGCCAGTTCTGCACTTCTAAGTAAAATTCCAATGCAAATGGATGTCTGAGTAGCAGGATTGCCAGTCACAGCTTCTACATCTTTCCTTAAGTTATCTGAAAATAGAATAAGTGACTCATGTAGGAAAAGTAGGAGCAGATACTGGTAGTGATTGATCTGCATACTAACATGTTTATGAACGTGAACCAGAACATGAATATCTGCATCTGATGATGAAGGGGAAATTCTTAACGATATATCTGATGAAGGTTTTTGGCCAGCAACTGTCACGGGCTCAGACTCTGTGCTATAATACTCCTTTAAGAGCTTTTTCCGCTTCAGCCGGCCAGCCAGGTCACTGGATTCACTCTGTGATGTATTTATGGGTACCTGATTACAAGTCTGCAGCTCTTTTTGAGACTCTGCATATCTTGTCGGCTGACAAATCCAGATAGATAGAGGGAAAGAGTCTACAAAACTTACTGGTCGTCCTTTTCCACTTTTCATCCCTTCATAATCTACCCAAAACTGAGAAAAGTACACAGCCCAAACATCCGTGGCAGCAGAAGTCTTTAGAGTGTGTTTATTCAATTTGGGAGTAATATTTCCTTTGTAAACTTCATGCATTTTGGTATCTTGTTCATGAGCATGTCTCTGGAAGATTGGATGTAGCAGATTAAAGTTGTCACAAGATTTAGGGAAGCTAGTGTATGTTTTACTAAAAAAATCGCAATCTTTGAAGTCTTGAAACAAAGCTTCTAGATCAGAATGTCGACAGTTTGGACAGTGCCTTGTGTTGGTGGCAATCATTTCAGAACTCTGAATGGAAACAGCACATGGCTGATCTTGGTGGCACTGAGATTTCATTTCAGAAGGAATGACAAACTAGAAGGGAAAAAATTAGCCCAGTTTATAAATCCAAACACTTTTGTTTTTCACAAATCCAAACATCTTGAAGAGAAAATAATCAAGAACATGATTTAGCTTAGTGATTTTTTAACTTTCCCCCCAATAATTCTTTCCTATTTAGATATAAAACACTAACTCTCTGCCTTTCAAAACTCTTTACAAGTTGAATAAAAGGAATTTAAATGACTGACCACTAAGAGAATAACTTTCTCAAAAAATAAAACATAAAAAATGTACATGTCATATTTTATACATAATAAAACACAATAAATATTGACTATGACCTGAGTGCAGAGAAAAAAGTACCAAGTCTGGGAAGGAGATTTTTTTTGCTGGAATATTTTAATACAAATGTTCTGGAAAATGACTGCATGGAAGAATGGAATGACTGGATATATGTCATTAGAATCAGTTTTCTGAATTATTAAAAATGTTAACTTAAAAGGATAGGTCCAATTGTTTACTACAATAATTCTCAAGGGATAATTAAATCCAGTCCTGAAAATACTGATACCAAAGAGTTCAAAATGACTCATTTTAATACTACTTATATTCAGAAAATTCAAATATCACTATAAAATAAATAACACATCCCTTTACATTGAAAAGATCTTTAAAATATTTTTGCAATGCAATTTTTGAGTATTATTAATATTATTTTACTGGGAAGAATTAAAGGTATGCAAATTTAGTCTATCAGTAATAGACTTAGAAACCAAAACCTTCATTCAAATCTAAGTCATTCTATTTACTAAATTATACCAGCCAGGATTTTTCTCTTTTCTTTTTTCTTTTTCTTTTTTCCTTCCTTAACTTCTTTCCTTTTAAACTTAAAAATTCATATAGCTCAGATTACCAGCTATTTGGCTATAATGAAAAGCAAATTTCTATTATGTTTAGATATTAATAATAGAATAAATAAAACAATTCAAAAGCTTTGTTGTATAATTTACCTTTCTTGGAAAAATTTTTTTATCAGGTCCAAAACAGAAAAATGACTCATTTAAACTATATTTATGAATGCATGGAAATTTTAGAGAAAGCTTTTAAAAAGTCATAAGTAGTACATAAATGGAGGACTGCAGGGGAGTAGTTTCTTAAAGCTTCTAGAACAACCAAATCTGAAATTTCAAAATCAAAATTAATATTACAAAGAAGCTACAAAAACTCCTAAAAATTATAATGCTGCCAACTTTTCTTCCATAAAAGTGATTTTGTTCTAACAGTCACCTGTCCATACCTTTAACATTAAGCCATCAACTCGAATATCAACATGCTCGTCAGATTTTGAATTGTCATTCAACTTGTACACAGTCATGAACTGATTAAGACTCTGTTTTAAATCCAACAGAAACTGATTTAACCACAGAATGCTTCTTTCATCCACAGTAAACTGTAGTGCATTCAGCTGGCCATAAAGGTTGGGAGATGGAACTGTGGAGAAAAAAATTTCAATTTTGTTAATGGATAGTTCTAAATGTTCTCTGAGAACAGAAAAGATATTTTTAACAGGTCTTATTCATTCTTAAAACTTCTGAGACATGACGCATACACAATTAAGAGCGACATATGTGACTGGCAACAGAAACAGTCAAAAACATTTTCTATGTTTCACTAACTGAAAAATATTTAATGTAATATAAGCTTAGATGAATAAATAGGAAGTAACTATTCACATTTCTTTTCTTAAGATTATATTCAAAGAGAAGCAAACTTCCAAAAATATTAGCTTACTAATGAAGTAACACATGAAAACTATAGTTCTCAATAGTGTGTTTCTGCAAGAACTTCCTTTACCCTCTGAATATCAATCTGCATGCCTTAAGGTTGATGACCAATTTCTTTGAAAGTGGTATGCTAGACAAACTCCTTGATTAATTTCCCACTGTAATCAAAGTTTAGCATTGTGCCTGAGGTAAAGTAAAACTTAAGTACCCAAGTATATCTTGAACACTCAAATGAATATACTTTTTACATAGTTCTCTCAAAATAAACTAGCATTTACAATTAGGGTGTGTAACACTTGTTGAAATCCAGAACAGCATAGTAAAGATTCAAACATATTTGCTTTTATCAAAGCTAAAATATGCACATCTAAAACATTTAGAACAAACTAAGTCAAGGAAAACAAATCCAAGGGATGGGAAATCACTGTAACAGTGTCCTATGTATGAGTTTTTTGTTTTCATTATTAATTTATTCACTTTCCTTCAGCAAAGATCCATTAAATGTCTACTACATTCTGTACATTATGCTAAGCACAAAGAAAACAAAAAGAAATAACAGCACGGTTCTGTCCCTTAAAAAAAAAACTTACAGTTTGTTACGAGACAAGAAACAAAAAGTTAAAATTCAAGTCTATCAGAGATACATAATTATGACGCAGGGGTAGTTGTCTTTGGAAATGGAAAGGAAGCAAAGTGCTGAAGAGCTTACATCACAGCCTAAGAGGAAAGCAGGCAATGCAGGACTCTCGGTGTATGAAAATTATAGAGTAAATGCAGTCCCAAGGTAAAAGCGCAAAGAAAAAGAACGCTGAGACAAATATGGGACTGAGAAAGAACCTAGTACACTAAGCAACAGAAAAATCTATGTGCAGTTTCCAAATGCGGTATATTTTTGATATAATTATATAGCTATTAAAGATATTTATTTATATTTTTGTGAGGTGCTAGGGATTGAATCCAGCTTTACCACTGAGTTGTAGCCCCAGCCATGAAGATATTTAAAATAAGCTTGTAGAAACCTTCAGTATGTTCCTATCCTTAAGAAAAAGAGGCAGGATGAAAATCAAATACATAAAACATATGCATTAAAAACAGAATTAACAGGCTGGGTGTGGCGGCACATGCCTGTAATTCCAGCACTCCAGAGGCTGAGGCAGGAGGCCAGTCTGGACTACAAAAGTGAATTTAAGGCCATCCTGAACTACAAAGCAAGGCTCTGTCTCAAAAACAAAACAAAACAAACAAATAAACAAAACACTTTTCAAATAACAAATACATAACAAGGTAGGAAATCCTCTTACTTGGAAAATCCTTTCCATCAGGATAGTAATATTCTGTGAATTCTATATAGACAGCTGACATTTCTTGTGGAAGATACAGTGATTTTTTATTGCAGGAAATCATACTTTTGGGGGAAGAATGACATTGTTCTGCTGTAGAGACCTGAAAAAACAATTTGGTTTGTTGAATAAAGCCCCTTCCAAAGTTTGTACCTTGGACATCACTTTCACTCTTTTAAATACTTACAATAACTTTTCAATGGTTAACTCCCAAGCAAACTTAATATACATTTAACTTCATATTGTTTTTAAATTATAGCCACCAACTACTCTGAAAACTCTACAACCATTATGAATCCTTATTAAGTACAAAACCAATTTTGTATAATAATCCTTGCAAACTTACTATCTAGAGCCTTAAAATAGGAAAGAAGAAAACAGTGACAAGGACATAGATAAATAACCGGCAGAGTTAGGATGCAGATTCACATCCCCAAGGCCTCAATGTTTCCCAACTACGAACTTCTCCATTATTATGAAAAACAGTGCATCTATGAAACAATTCTGGGGATGCAGAGCAACGTTAGTCACACAATTTTTTTTTTTTTTTTTTTGGTGGTACTGGGATATGAACCTAGGGGCACGCTACCACTGAGCTACACACATCTCCAGTAGCCCCTAACTCCTACCTTTTCTTAACAACAAGATCTTGCTAAATTTTCCCCTGACCTTGAACTTGCCATTCTCATGCTTAAGCCTCTGGAGTAGCTAGGGTTACAGGCACATGCCAACATGCCTGGTAGTTTGGTGTCTTAAATTCTTTTTCCAAAAGGACTGTTATTTTTAAGCTTCTGGCTTCACTGTTTCACTCTTTACCCCAAACAGCTAATTTATAATTATACTTAAAATATATATATACTAATTTCTCCAAATTTCAACTGGTAAAGTTTTATTGTTTTACTTATGCCAGCTTAACAGACCTAAGTATGCATCTCGAAAGCATTTTAACTTTTTTCACTCATTTAACAAATGTGTATATTTTTCTGTTTTCTTCTTTCTTTTTGTCTTTCTTTCAAGACAGGTCTCATTATGCACTTCAGACTGCCCTTGAATGTACTATGTAGCCTGGGCTTGCCTCAAACTCACAGCGATCTTCTGCCTCAGCCTACTGAGTGCTGGGACTACTGATGTGCGCCACCAAACTTGACTATATTTGTCATACAAAATGGAATACCTTTTCATGGATGTTTCCTCTTGTAATAATTAAATCTTTTGATTATTTGCACATTTACAAAATTTAAGTCAGTTTCTTCACATTACATAATAGAAAAGGTTTTTTCTGCATAAAGAGAAACAAATCCTTCCCAGTTAAGTCACCTTATTTTAATAAACAGGAGTTCCTTTTTCCTTTAATAGTTAAGGCGCTTAAAACGGGATGGACATATTATTTTATTTTATATTACATGCTCTGCTTGGGTGCCGGTGAGCTTATGGATGTGGAGTCTCTACCACACCTTACGCTCTGCCGGTTGACACGACAAGTAGTGAGTCCCTCACCATTTCCTCGAGAATTGACTCCAAGTTTAAAGTCTACATTAAGTCAGCCGCATTATATAAAGAGAACGTACAGAGAGAAGCAATTCCACACAGAAAACAGCGTTAGTTAAGAGCTTCTCCACGCGGGAGGCAGGAGCCAGCCTGGTGCCAGGTCATTGTTCCCGTGAGGCTGCCGCGTGCCGCGGGCTGGACACCGACACCTCCGGCCTCGCCCGCTAGGTGTCAGCAGCGCCCCCGATTTGTAAGCTCCAGGTTGCCTCTAGACTGCCTGTGCCCCTGGGGGAAACTGAGCGGCTGAAAACCATAGTTAACACAAACTTTGCAGATAAAGTCTGTTTATAGGATACAAACATCAAAACTCTTATGTTTTAATGTTTTTCAATTTTTATCCTTTATTAGTACATTTGCAGCACATAATGATTCTATTCCTTGTGCAGAGCTGGAGCATGTATGTAACACAGCTTATTCTGTTTTCATTCCCCTCTCCTACTTCCCTCTGTCAGCTCTCTTTAGCTCTTGGTCTACCTCCCTTCTGCGAAAGATCTACTCCCTATTTCCTATCAAGCATCTTTTATTTTGTACTTTATCTTTTTGATTTCTCATAGAAGAGACACTATTCGATATTTAAGTTTGTGAGTCTGATTTATTTCACTTAGCATTATGATCTCAAGATGCATTCGTTTTCCCACAATGACTTAAGTTTTGCCTTCTTTATGGTAGAGTAGTACTCCACTGTGGGTAAATACATTTCTTTATTCATTGCTATTTTTTTAAAAAAAGGTCATATATTCTATATTGTTGGAGAGGAGAGGAGGAGAAGAGAGGAGAAAGGAGGAGAGGAGAGGAGAGAAGGGAGGGGAGGGGAGGGGAGAGGAGGAAAGGGGAAGGAAGGGGAGGAAAGGGGAGGGCAGGAGGGAGGAGTCTGGTTTCCCAACAGTCCTGGCCTTCGTCCCTGTGCTGACACAACTGAGAATTCTGATCTCCTATCTGTACTGGCAACAACGTGACTCTGGGAGGAGCTGGCCACGCCAGGGGAACAGGGACATCATCTCCATCAGGCAATACTCCGTGCACACTGTTAAACATCCATTACCATGTTCCCAGGACAAGCAAGTTTCAAATGTGGAACCTTCCAGACTCTACCTAGGTATTTCTTCTTATGGCCAGTTCTACTTTATATCCTTCTCCTATAATAAAGTGACCACGGGTACAACAGATTTCAGTGAGTTCTGTGAGCCTTTTGGTAAATTACTGAAGCTGGGGTTAAGTTCTGGAAATCGTTAAACATGAACTTGTAATTGGTATCAGAAGTCTTGGACAGGGCTGGCAGTCTAAAGTACCATCCTGCTGACTTTATCATTTGGCTAATTTTGTTAATGTGGAAAACCACATAAACAAAAAATAATGAACTAATATTTTCTATCCCATTTAATTTGGTCTTTTCACACAACTGGTCAAGATATTTTTAAATAAAATGGTGGGTTAGTCATTACAGTAGCTTGTATGAGATACTAAAAGTGTTAAACGTGAATTAAAAAATAAAACACACCTGGTATATATTGAAATCTGCAAGTCTAACCGCAACAGAACTGGACATCAGCTTGGCTTTTGAATGCTGAGGTAACACTGTAGACATTCTGGATGTCCCTTTCAGAGCAGACTCCTTCTCTGTGGGAACCAAGTCTTTTTAGTTTATTACAGAATTCTTTCTAATAGTTACTTTCTTATTAAGACAGCTACAGAAATATAAATGAACACTAACTTCTCAAACAAGACAATGTGTAAAAATACTTTATAAAGTGATACAAGAATGTAAGTTTTTGTGATTATTCATTTTCACTGTAAACATATTCGTATCACCTTAGGCACTCCTCTACAGTGTTAAAAATGAGAAACCTACTAGTCATTTAAGAATCTGAAAAATTCTACCTGTTTTTTTCTTTTGTTGGTTATATTAATCTTAAAAGTGCTTTGGTCTATACTGGTCTAAATGAAAGTGCCAAGATATCTTGCATTAATCACAGGAAATATAATCACACACATGCATGCACACATGCATGCACGCACGCACACACAGTTATGCCATCAGGGGAATGCCGTAACACACCTGTTTGCGTGTGCTGGGGAGAGGCATGTGTCGGGGATTTAGGAGGTGAGCTGACATTATGATCCTTCACAGCCTGTTTAAGCATTTCAACATTGCACTCAAATTCGTGCAACAACTCATTGGCCCATCCAATTTTCGTTTTGGTTGCATCACTAAAATACATCCAGTGATTACAACTATCTCCTGTAAAATAAGTTAACAGCTATTTCACTAAAAATGCACAGTTTTCATTTATTCTATCATACCAATGCGCCTAATGAATTTTAGTCACTTTCTCAAGGTAGTCTTTAATCATCCAAAAAATTTATACCCATCCCCTCCTACTTCTCTAAAACATAAAAGACTTTTAGAACAGAGGGAAAGAATTGTTACAAGGAAACAGTCTGAAGGGGTTTCTATTGAGAACCCATGGGAGGTAGTAAAGCAATCAAAGTTTCAATTCAAAGTCACGGGATTGGTCAAACCTCACCGGGTGCTCAATCGCCTGGTAAATTTCTACTAGAAAGAACCCCAAAAATACTATCTACAAAAATTTATTTTCATCAGTAATTTGTTATAAAGTGACTAACAATAAGCGATTGCATAAAATTGATAAGATGGTTATTTTTTAATCAACTTAAGAAAGCAACAGAACTTCTCAAGGTAGACATCAGTTATAAAGAGATACGTATGTTTTGGGAGGAAAATGCAAAATCAAGATTACTAGGTTTCTTTATAACTAAGAAAAGAAATACGTACATAAAAAGGTGAAGAAACTAAATCCAGCTGGGAGTGGTGGTGCACATCTGTACTCCCAGCATCCAGGGAAGCTGAGGCAGGAGTACTGCAAATTGGAGCCCACCCTGAGCAACTTAGAGACTTAACATGACTGTCTCAAAATAAAAAATTTAAAAAGTGCTGAAAAAATAGCTTAGTGCAACATCCCTGAGTTTGATCCTCAGTACTACAAAAAAGGAAGGAAGAAAAGGAGGGGATAAAATTTACTCTGTAAATGAAAGTACTATCTAAAGTATGAACAATTTCCACAGTTTAAAATTTTAAGTATATGCTCAGGGTGTGGTGACACACACATGTAATCCCAGCACTTGGGAGGCTGAGGCAGGAGGACTGCTGCAAGTTCAAGACCAGCCTGAACTGCACAGTGTAACTGTCTCAAAAAGACAAAATATTTAAAAAATAAAAAAATATTTTAAGTGTATGTACCTAACTTCCTAATTGGGACAAGTTATAAGATAAAGCACTTCAAAAGAATATCAAACTGGGAATGGTGGCACATGCCTTTAATCCCAGCACTCAGAAGGCTGAGGCAGGAGGATCACTCCAAGTCTGAGGTAAGAGTTGGCTATGCAGTGAGTTCCAGTGCAGTCTGAGTGCTTAGTGAGACACCATCTCAAACAAACAAAATTGAACCAAATCTTACTACCTGCAAATTCTGTCAGTGACTGATAGAGAAATGATAAGCACTGGTAGGTGGAAACATGAATATAAGCAAAAGTCTCAGAAAATCCACTGTAACTTTTTGAGTTTTGTTCCTGGGTAAATCATAAAAGTCAACCACGTGCTACCAAAAGGCAGAGACAGGTGCTAAGTTTAAATCCTTAATTTGGCTGTAAATAATCATACTATTTTGTTTTCATTACTTGGGAAAAAAGAACTTATTAATTCTTAACTGAAGAATGTATTGTCTTATTGATAAAATTTAGAAAATATACAAAAATGAAAAAAAATCACACATATAACATATTACATCATTTAAATTTCCAAAACAATGACTAATAATCTGCCTTTGTAATTAACAAAACAGCACAAATACAGGTCTGCTATATTCTAATTTTTTAGAAGTCTTAATCAGCTATTTAGAAAATTGTCAATTTCTAACATGGTTTCTAACAATCTACATGAACATCCATAGAAAATGTACGAATATTTTCTATGGCAATTCTATTTTCTAGGTTTAAAAAAGAAAACAACAGGAGAAAAATAGTAAAGATCTCTTGATCTCTTCCCTCTTTAACAAATTAAATTAAAACAAACAAAAATTGGCTATAAAACTTTAAGGGAGATTTGCATATTTTATTTTATCTAATTTTTTCAGATTTGCATATTTTAAAGAAATGGTTATACACACCTGCTTTATGGTAAGGATAATAATCTATAGTTAGGTATGTAAAAGAGAGTTGCATAGCACCTCCAGTGATACGTCTGTTTGACTCTAGGAAAAGAAAAAGTTGGAATTCAGGGAAACAAAAATTAAGTATCAGAAACACTCAATTTATCATAAAAATATTTATCACAATTAGAGCCCAAGCAGTAGTAACTATCTCTTATCACAGATAATACATCAGGGTTTTAGAAAATGCAATTCAATCTGATAAGTACTTCCTGAGTTCCTAACACTTGCTACACACTGGACTAAAATGAAAAAGGAAAAAAATTGTATCTAAACTCTCTGAGAGCTTATAGATAAAGGTAGCAGAACTTTTATAAATCCTAACCATATGCCAGGCATCATATTCAATACTTATTCATTTCTTAATAGTCCAATGAAGCAGATATTATTATTATTACGCCCAATTTCTAGATAAGGAAATTGAGGAACAAAGAAAGTGAGGGACCATAATCATAAAGTTATTTAAATAAAGCAAGGCATAATGGCGCACGCCTGTAATTCCAGCACTTGGGAGGCTGAGGCAAGAGAATAGCCTCAAAGTTTGAGACCAGCTTGGGCTACATAGTGAATTCAAGGACAGCCTAAACAACACAGCAAGATCCTGCCTCAATAAACAAAAACAAAAGCTATTTAAGTGCAGAGCTGGGATTTAAAGAAAATCTTAACCACTTCACTACATCATCCTGCCTCTTACCAAAGAAGACACTAAATCTACTCGGTTAGGTAAACTGTCTAAGGTTACACAGACATGGTAAGAACAAAGGTAGATTATAAATCAGTTTAACGAAAACATAAAAATCAAACTTTAAAACAGCCTGGACAAGTCAACTAGAAATAAATACAAACTAAGACATAGCTATGTATACACTCCTATATTAATTTGTTAATTCCAATTTATCTGTAATTCTCATCTAAAACCTTTGGAGGTAAATATTTCAAAATTTGGAATGTTTCAACTGAATGAAGTTAATATGGTACATATAAAGTATATTATTAACTCCTCAAAGTCTCTGAGGCAGTACTAAGTAATAAAACACAGTTGTCTGCAGCAAAATGTGTAAATATTTATACTACGCAGGCAAAACAAAACAATAATGTGTTCATCAAGTCAGGTTTTGCTACATGAGCTTTTCATGAACTTGGGAAACCATTTCACAACTTTTTCTACTTCAGAAGA
>RJWM01025190.1:0-29674 GCA_004363535.1 Dasyprocta punctata | reverse complement strand
CCTCGCGCCTGCCAGGGCAGGCGCTTAAGGCACTGAGCCAAACTCCCGGCCCGGGTTTTTTTGAGGCAGGGTCGCACTATGTAGCTCAGGCCGGCCTTGTGCTCGCGTTGTAGCCCAAGCCGGCCTCGAACTCACAACGCTCCGCCTACCTCAGCCTCCCGAGTGCTGGGATTAAAGGCGTGCGCCACCACGCCCGGCTAAAATTAACACTATTTTAGAGATTTTCTCTCTCAAAATATATTTTCATTCTTTATAAACTATTTTTATTGACTGCATATTATTCCATCCATAGATATTTCATGATACCATGTAAAATTAATAATATTTCATTACAACATCTCAGGGCTGGGTGTGGTGGCACACCTGTCATCCCAGAAATCAGGGGTCTGAGAAAGTTCAAGACTAGCCTGGGCTACAAAATGAGTTCAAGGCTAGCCTGATCTGTGTAGTGAAACCTTGTCTTAAAGAGATAAAACAAACAAACAAACAAAGCAACATCTCATGAAAGTTGACTAAACAGCAATGCTTTAGAAGCATTGGAAGGTGTCAGAGAAAAGATATTTATTTCTGTACTTAGAAAGTACAGTGCTTGACCTCAGTTCCTTGACTTAGTGATTCTAGATTTATCCGATTTTCTTCTAGGTCTACTCTTGTGAATTAAATGTGCTTGAGTAGCTCTTACTAATGTATGGGTTTACCCTAGCTATTTACATCCAGTAACTACTTTTTGAGTAGTCAGACTATTCTAAATACAGTTCGGTCCTCCTTCTATTTCAGAACTCTTGCTGTTTCGGTAAATTGTTAGGAGTGGCTTTACAAAACTTTCATCTTTATATGTATGTATATTTAAGACTTTTAATATAATGATCCTTGATGAGAACATTATATAAAAAGGTTTTCTCCATTCTCTAAAGTCTTGCTTTTTATAGTTTGTTTTTAAAGCTGAAGAAGATTTTAGAGACAAACATCACCGTAGTTCCGGCAACCTAAGTGACCTGCGTGATTTAGGGCTGTAACACAGGTCTTCCTGCTCCACGTTTAATGATTACTTTTCTCAAATTTCCTTTTAGTGTAATAAATCAACTTTGCATTCCTCATTTAAACACCACTTTGGCATAGAGAGATTGATTTTAGATGTTACTGACTTATTTATGACTTTAAAGCTTACATTTATTAGAAATATGGGCTTACCTTTTTATCTGTATTGTGTTTCAAGTTTTGGAATCACAAAAGTTTTAATATTTTGCTTGCTCTGGATTAGCGTGGGTGGCAGGGAAATGATCTGTTCTCTATTTGGTAGACTTGTCTAATAGCACCCTGGTCTTGGTGTACTTCAAGGGGTACTTTGTGTCTTATCCTTAAAAATTATTTTATGGCTATTGATATATTAAAGTTTTTGCATCTTTTTGAGTGAATTTCTCCCCTACCCCTTAGATATCATTTATGTGATTTAGATATTTAGAGATATTGAAGATATTCTTGGTCTTCTCTTGTAACTGAAAAAAAAAATCCTTAATTAGGTGTGGTAGTATACACTTGTAATTTCAACTACTCAGGCAGCTGTGACCAGGAGGATCACATTTTGGAGGTTGGCTTAAGCAATTTAGCAAAACCCTGTCTCAAAATAAAAATAAAAATGGAAAAATGGCTAGAGATGTAACTCGGCACTCCCTGTGTTTAAGTCTAGAAATAAATAACTAAATACATAAATTAACAAACAAATAAATAGTCTATACCTGAGACACGCTACATTCAAATTTCATGTGCTGCTTGTGTGTGTAAGCGTATGTTCTTTCTCTTTTCTTGCCAAAATTCTGCTTATTTTATTGGTCTTTCCAAAGTTGTAATTAATTGGTTTTCCTTTCTTTTTTATTTTTTTGAGGGCTAAGGTACATTCCTAGTCCTTTTCATTTTTTCTTTTTAACTTTTATTTTGAGACAGTGTTTCACTAAATTGGCCTGTAACTTGCAATCCTCTTGCCTCAATCTCTGGAATAGGTGGGATTATAGGCTTGGGCCACCATGCCTGGCTTTTAATTGTTTTTCTATCAGCATTTGCTAACAGATTTCTCTGCTGTGTTCATAAGTGAGTAACAGTTTACTATTGTTATATATTGTTATTTTGTGGTTCATATCTTTAGTAAATATAAGCAATAGAACTCATTTTTTAGCCAGTAAAGCTTTTCTTAAATTCTTTCTAATATTGCTGGGCGTGGTGGCGCACGCCTTTAATCCCAGCACTCGGGAGGCTGAGGTAGGCGGAGCGTTGTGAGTTCGAGGCCGGCTTGGGCTACAACGCGAGCACAAGGCCGGCCTAAGCTACATAGTGCGACCCTGCCTCAAAAAACCAGTCCTGGGAGTTTGGCTCAGTGGCTTAAGCGCCTGCCCTGGCAGCCGTGAGGTTGTGAGTTCAATCCCCGGTGCTGCCAAAAAAAAAAAAAAAAAAAAAATTCTTTCTAATGTTAACATTGCAATAGTGACTCTTTTCACCAAAATTTATCTGTCATGTCTTTTTTTTTTGGTAATTTTGTTTGTTTTAAGGTATACCCAACATAGGCTGGTGTACATGTCTGTAGTTCATATTATAATTTTAATTTTGTGATTATGGTAAGATAAATGCTATGTGACAGAGATCAATATATCTATGTGCTCTTTAGTTCCTATTTTATGCGGTGCACAAATAATATCTAAGTGCTATGAACTAAATTATGTCCTTCCAAAACCTTAAACTCAGTGTGATGCTCTTTGAGGTGACTCTTTTAGTTTTACATGAGGTCATGAGGATTGACTCCCTTGGTGAGGTTGTTAACCACTAGATAGGTGCTTTTAGAGACAAGCACCTGTGTTTCTGGTGGGAAGAGCTGCTCCACCTTTAAAAACTTGTAAATGTACCTCCAAAGTTTGGTAGTTTTTTTTGTTTTGTTTTGTTTTAGCCAGGGCTCCTCATGGAAACTTACAAGGAACCAGCTAAAATTAATGAATTTTTGTGACCCATTTATTTTCAGTAACCTAGAATAAACTTTGCTTTTCCTATTTTGAGACAAGGTCTTGCAACTCACTCAGAGCTCGGCTTAACCTTGGAATCTGCTTGCCTTGGCCTCCCACAATGTCGAGATCATATGTGTGTGATACTATCATTGCTTATTATAATACTATTTTTTTTTGCATAAAGGCATTCACATATACCATTGTCATGTGACCTTGAACTAAACATGCTCATGAATATGCCTGCATCAACATGTGATTGTAATTTTTTCCTGTATGAATACATATATATTGTTTCCCAAAATGAAGCCAGGTGAGGTGGTGTATACCTGTAATTTCAGAACTCCTGGAGGCTAAGGCAGGAGAATTGTGAATTTGAGCCCAGCTGTTTCAAAAGGGTGTGTGGGGAGGTGCTGGATATATAGTTCACTAAGAAGGCCCTGGGTTCAACATGGGGGTGGGGTGGGTATTGCCACTGAGAACTATCTCTAGTGCTCTCCATAATAAACCTCTCTCTACTCTTTTATCTCCTGATTGCACTTATTTGCTTTGCACTCAACAAGAGGCAAAACCATTATGTACCAAGATCTCGTGGTGCCCAGTGGTCCTTTCCAGGCTCTTGCTGTGTCATTCAAAGAATTGAATGGGACACCAAAGGATGTACAAGTTTAATAACATTTATTAAAAGTAAAAGAAGAAGAAAAAGAAGTAAACTCTGAAGAAAAGAAGAAAGAAAATGTGCCCTGCATGTAGAGAAAGCTACTGCAAAAGTAAGAAGACAGTGGTGACAAGAGGCCAACCGCCACTGATTTTTCTATCTTCTGACATCAACTTCGGCTGTCCAACACAGGGCTCCAAGAATGCTCTGCCCATGTATCCTGGCCATGATTTGACAGGTCTCTCTGACTGACAGATTATTTCCAATTGTCCAGTTGGCTTGCCATGCCCTAATTTCCTGCTTCATCTTCCCTTAAGAGACATAAATCACCATAATTTTTTATGGATTGCTGTGGGAATGTAAGTCTCTCTCTTCAGCTACTTCCTACTAACAGGTACAGTAGATCCTATATACTGAGGATTATGTACACTCTGACTACCCATGGCTCACTGGCTAGGTTGAGGAAAACCTGTCAGAAGGCAATGAGCTATATATGCAGAACTACTGATCTGCCTGTTTAACAGAGCAGAGCTTAATGACTTGTCAGAAGCCTGTGGAGACACAGGTATATCAGGTAGGATACCAATGCCCCTTTATAGTATTGCCATTTATCTATACTCAAAGCAGAACTGGTATCTTAATTTGTGCAGAGGAAACTCAGGTTTTACATGGTTCACAGGAGTAGCTTTCTTCTTTTAGGTGGTTGCCACCAGTCTTAATCCTGGGAAAATTTAAATGACCATTTCCCATATACAATTTTTATAGCTTGCCACTGCACCCATTTACATTTACATTGGTGGTTAGCACAGGTATGTATTGGCTTATTTTTGTCATGTTATTTTCTTGCTGTTGGTTTTCTGCTTTCCCCTCTTTTTAAGTGCCTGTCTTGCCTGGTAGCTTCTTTCTGTTGTTTTTTGTTTTTTAAATTGTGGTCATGTTTGTCTCTGTCTAGAATACCTTTCAGTACTCTGTAGAGTTGGTTTGGTGGTCATGAATTTCTTCAATTTTTCTTTGTCATGGAAGTATCTTATTTCTCCATTAATTTTGAAAGATAATTTTGCAGGGTACATTAATTTGGGTTGAAAACTGTTTTCTTTCAGGACTTGATATACTTCACTCCAAGCTCTCCTTGATTTGAAGGTTTATGTTGAGAAATCTGCCATAATTTTGATGAGCTTTCCTTTATCAGTGATCCATTTGTTTTTCTCTAACAGTTTTTAATATTCTGTTCTTGTGCTGAATTTCTGGGATCATGATTATTTTATGCCTGGGAGCAGATTTATTTTGGTTATGGCTAATTGAAGTTTTATATGCCTCACTTATCTGCGTGTCAGATTCTTTTCCCTTGCCTGGGAAGTTTTCTGCTATTACTTCTGTAAATAGTCTTGTTATGATATTTGTATTGACTCCTGCTTTTTCATTGACACCTATTACTTTTATATTCTTTTTATTTGCACCATCTTGCAGCTGTTAAATTGCTATTTCCTTTTTTTTGTTTAAGAGAAAGAAGACACATTTAAGAAAGACAAAAGGCAAAAGAGACAAACAAATGACAATAGAAAATCCACAACAGTAACATTATGGGTTTACATAACAGGATGATAGGAACTTGACAACGGTTGCAATATTGTGCATCATTACCTTCAACATGGTTGTTTACATTAACAGATATAAACATGTAAAATTGATCTAATCATATGAGTATTAAGTGATCTTTCTCAATAACAAATACATTCAGCAGTGTAGATATTTTAGTTACTTGACATGTACATATATACAGAGTTATGTCTTTTTCCTTTTCCCTTCCTTCTTTCTTTCTTTTCCCTTTCCCAATTACTTATGCTCTTTCAGTACTTTCTTACCCTTACACAGTATTTATTGTAGATTTTGGGTCATATGTACTGTTTCAGTTTCTTACTCTAGGGAGACAATATGGTATTTACACATGTGAGTTTGATTTATCTCACTTAAGAGTATGGTCTCAGGTCGTGTCCATTACTTATAAAAGTCTCAATGCAATCTTTCTTGATAGCTGAGTAATACTCCATTGTATAAAAATACCACATCTTTTTGATCCATTCCTTGATTGATGGGCACTTGGGTTGTTTCCAAGATTTGGCTATTACAAATTGGGTTGCTATAAACATGGGTGCACAAATATCACTGTGGTATGATGTTTTCAGTTCTTCTGGGAAAATGCCCAGAAGTGGGATAGCTGGGTCAAATGGGATCTCTAATCCTAGCTTCTTGAGGAATCTCCACACTGCCTTCCACAGTGGTTGCACCAGTCTACATTCCCACCAACAGTGGAGAAGAGTACCTTTTTCCCCACAGCCCCTCCAGCATTTGTTACTGGTTGATTTTTTAATCTTGGCCATTCTTTCTGGAGTGAGATGGAATCTCAGTGTTGTTTTAATTTTCATTTCCAAAATGACCATTGATGTTGAACATTTTTTCATATATTTATTTGCCATCTGTATTTCTTTCTCTGAGAAGTGTGTACTCATCTCAGATGTCCATTTTTGGATTGGGTCCTTGAATTTTTTGGGCCTGATTTCTTTTAATTCTTTATATGTTTTAGATAGAAGTCCTTTGTCTGATGGACAATTGGCTAAGATATTTTCCCAGTCCATGGGTTTTCTTTTCACTCTGTTGGAGATTTCCTTTGACATGCAGAAACTTTTAGTAAGATGAGATCCCAGTTGTTGATTCTTAGAAGTGTTTCCTGTTTGATTTTTGCTCATGAACTCTGTGCCTACTCCTATGTCATCAAGATTTTTACCTACTTTGTCTTCTAGTAAGTTTAGTGTCTCTGTTTTAATATTCAGATCTTTGATCCATTTTAACTTTATTTTAGTGCATGATGATAGACATGGATCTAGTTTTAGTTAACGGCATATAGAAAGCCAGTTTTTCCAGCACCATTTGTTAAAGAGGCTATCTTTCTTCCGATATACATGTTTGGCCCCTTTGTCAAAGATGAAGTGGCTAAGTGTGTTTGTAGTTGTGGCTGTGTCTTCTAATCTATTCCATTGATCTTCAGGTCTGTTTTGATTCCAGTACCATGCTGATTTTTTAACAGTAGTTTTGTAATATAGTTTCAAGTCGGGGATTGTGATGCCTCCTGCCTTCCTTTTGTTGCCCAGAATTGCCTTAGCTATTCTAGGCCTCTTCTGGTTCCAGATGAATTTCAGAAATGCTTTCTCTAGCTCTGTGAGGTAGGCAAGTGGTATTTTGATTAGGATTGCATTAAATCTGTATAACAATTTTGGGACGATGGCCATTTTCACGATGTTTGTTCTTCCTATCCATAAACAGGGAATATGTTTACATTTTCTGAAATCCTCTTCGATTTCCTTTTTCAGAGTAATGTAATTTTCACTGTATAGATCTTTTACTTCCTTTGTTAGATTGATTCCTCATATTTCTCTCTCTTTTTGATGCTATAGTGAAGGGCGTGGTTTTCCTTATTTCTCTGTCAGTGACTTTGTTGTTTATGTACAGGAATGCTATTGATTTTTGAGTGTTAACCTTGTGTTGAGCAACATTACTGAATTTGGTTATTGTATCTAGAAGTCTTTCAGTGGATTTTTGGGGTTCTTCTATGTAAAGTATCATATCATCTGCAAATAATGATAATTTCACGTCTTCCTTTCCTATCCTTATTCCTTTTATTTCTTTCTGTTGTCTAATTGCTCTGGCTAATATTTCCAGAGCTATATTGAGTAGGACTGGTCATCATGGACATCCTTGTCTTGTTCCTGACTTTAGGCTGAAAGTTTTCAGTTTTTGTCCATTTAGTAAGATGTTGGCTATTGGTTTATGATATATGGCTTTTATCAGGTTGAGGTAGAGACCATCTATTCTGATTTTCTGTAGGGTTTTTATCATGAATGGGTGTTGGATTTTGTTGAAAGCTTTTTCTGCATCTGTTGAGATGATCATGTGGTTCTTGTCCTTGGCCCTGTTGATACGGTGTATTACATTTCTTGATTTGGGTATGTTGAACCATCACTACATTGCTGGGATGAATCCCACTTGATCATGGAGTATAATTTTCCTGATAACTTGGTGTATTCTATTTGCCAGTATTTTATTGAGGATTTTTGCGTCTATGTTCATTAGGGAGATTGGCCTGTAATTTTCTTTTTTGGTTGGGTCTTTCTCTGGTTTTGGTTTTAGGGTAACACTTGGTTCCAGGAATGAGTTAGGGAGACTTGATTCAATTTCATTGAAGAGTTTGAGGAGTGTTGGCAATAAGCCTTCCCTAAATTTCTTATAGAATTCAGTGGTGAATCCATCAGGACCTGGGTTTTTCTTTGTTGGTAAGGTTCTAATTACATTTTCAATTTCATTAGCTGAAATTGGGTTATTAAGCAGTTTTGCATCTTCTTGTTTCAGCTTTGGTAATTCATAGGTTTCTAGGAATCTGTCCATTTCTTCTGTGTTATCTAATCTATGTGAGTAAAGGTTTTCGAAGTAGGTGTTGATGATCTGTGTTTCCACATGGTCTGTGGTGATTTCACCCTTTTCATTTCTTATTGCATGAGTCTGAATTTTTTCTTTCCTCATTTTGATAGGGTTGGATAGGGGTCTATCAATTTTACTCACTCTTTCAAAGTACCAACTCTTCAATTCATTAGTTCTTTGTATTGATTTCTTAGTTTCAATTGCATTAATTTCTGCTCTGATCTTGATAATTTCCTCCCTTCTTTGGGCTTTGACTTGCTCTTCTTTTTCTAGAAGTTTGAGGTGCAACATTAGGCTGTTTATGTGTGTTCTTTCCATTTTTCTGATGTGGGAGATTAGTGTTCTAAATTTCCCTCTGAGGCCTGCTTTCATTGTGTCCCACAGGTTCCAGTAATTTGTATTTGCATTTTCATTCAATTGTAGATACTGTTTAATTTGTTCTGTGACCCATTGATTGTTTAGGAGAATATTATTTACTTTCCATGTGTTTATGGGGTTCTTGTGGGGTTTTTTGTCATTCATTTCCAATTTCATTGCACTATGGTCAGATAATATGCATGGAATTATTTCAGTTTCTTTGCATTTACTTAAGCATGTTTTTTGGACCAGTACATGATCTATTTTAGAGAATGATCCATGTGTGACTGAAAAGCATGTGTATTCTGATGTTGATGGGTGAAGCACTAGATACACATCTACTAAGTCCATTTGTTTACAAATTTGATTCAGTTGTTATTTCTTTGCTGATTTTTTGTTTGGTTGATCTGTCTCTCTGTGACAGTGGGGTGTTGAAGTCCCCCATTATAACTGTATTATTGTTTATGTGGTTTTTCCTGTCTATTGAGAATTGTCTTACATAGTGGTGCTCTCATATTTGGTGCATATGCATTTATGATTGTAATCTCTTCCTCTTGAAGTTTTCTCCTAACAAGTATGTAGTGACCTTCTTTATCTGTTTTGGTCATTCTCAGTTTGATGTTCACATTGTCTGCAAACATAATAGCTACCCCTGCTTTTTTTCTGGGTTCCTGTTGCATGGAGCATTGTTTTCCAGCCTTTTATTTTTAATGTGTGAGTTTCCTTTTGAGTGAAATGTGTTTGTTGTACACAGCATATTGTTGGATTTTGTTTCTTAACCCACTCTGCCAGTCTGTTTCTTTTTATTGGTGAGTTGAGACCATTTAGATTGATTGATATAACTGATATGTACTGACTCATCCCTGTCATGATAGCTTTTTGTTGTTGGTTTTCTACATTTTCTGTTTAATTATTTGCCCTGCTTAGTGGTTTCCCTTTGTTGTTGTTCTTAAGATTGTAGCTATCTTTGTCTCTTTCTAGAGTGTCTTTCAGTATTCTTTGTAGTGTTGTTTTGGCGGCCAAAATTTCTTCAGTTGTCCTTTGTCATGGAAGTACCTTATTTCTCCATCAATTTTTAAGGATAGTTTTGCAGGGTACATCAATCTGCGTTGAAAGTTGTTTTCTTTCAGGATTTGAAATACTTCACTTCAAGACTTAAAGGTTTGTGTTGAGAAATCTGCCATGATTCTGATAGGCTTTCATTCATAGGTGATCTGTTTCTTTTCTCTGACAGCTTTTAGTATTTTGTTCTTGTGCTGTATTTCTGATACCCTAATTATTATATGTCTGGGTGAAGATTTATTTTGATTTTCATTATTTGGGGTTCTGTATACCTCACTTAGGTGTCTATCAGATTCTCTTCCCATGTTTGGAAAATTTTCTGCTATTATTTCTGCAAATAGTCTTTGCAGGTCGTTAGTATTGAACCCTGCATTTTCATCGATGCCTATTAATCTTATTTTATTTCTCTTAGCATCATCTTGCAGCTGTTGAATTGTTTCCTGGTTCCTTGTTATTTTTAAGAGAGCTTTTCTTTCGTGATCGTAAGCTTCCATGCTGTCTTCAAGGTCTGAGATTCTATCTTCAGCTTCATTGAAGCAGTTTTGACAACTTTCCATGGAATGTTTCATTTCCTCAATTTCCTTTTGAATGTGCTTCATGCATTATATTTATGTCTTACTTTGTTCATTCAAAGTTTCCATCATTTTCTTATGTTCTTCTATTTTTTTATTTTGATCTTCTTTAGATACACACAGCATTTCTTTCATAATGATTGTCATTTCAATTTTTAGCTGAAAGATTACTTCTGATTTGAGTTTCTCTATAGCTTCATGGAGTTGTTTCTTTACTTCATTTACTATCATTTCAGAAAGTTCAGTTGTGTGACTTCCAGTGTCTTCCATTTCAGTGTCTCTTGGCTTTGTTATCATTGGGCTGGGGAATTGAGACTTTCTCTTGCTCTTTCGTTTTGTCATTTTCTTGTGGGACCTGTATGGCTGGGCAGGCAGCCTCCCGATGGATTGCACTGGAACACTGTGCTGGGTAGAGCTTCAATCCTCCAATATCCCCATGGCTACCTGGGGCACACCCCCAGATTATGGCACTGCACCCTTGTGTTCTGTGATCTGTCAGGCTGGCCATGTGTTCCCCTGACGTACTTTGTTGAGTTGCTCTGGGACACTGGGCTGGACAAAGTTTGTATCCTTCCTGTAGCTAGCAGGGTCACACCCCTGGAGCTTGTTTCCGGGGCCTAGAACCTGGCTGTGTAGTGTTCAGAACCCCTTCAACCCAGGTGGCTAGCAGAGACGCACTCCCAGAGTGTGTTGCTGGACCCTCCACCTTACTGGGTGGGGGTCAGAATCTCTGAGACCCAGGTGGCTCGGTGGAGCACACGGTGGAGTGTGGCACCAGTAGGACCTTGAGTCTGGCTGTGAGGAGTTCAGAGCCTCTGGATTGTGGGGCAAGTCTGGGCAAGTCCCAGGAGTATGGTACCTGGGCCTTGCTCCGGGTGGGGTTGGGTTTGCAACCTCCAGGACCTGCTGTATGGCCGCACTCCTGAAAAATGGAGCTCGCATCTTGTGCTCTGATGGGCAGAGCTCAAGTTCTCTAAGGCCCTGCAGCTATACTGGCCACTCCCTGATGAGTAGCTCTGAGGCTCTGGGCTGGGCTGGGCTCTGTACCTCTATGTCCTGCAAGGCTGGCCGGGCATTCCTCTGATGGATTGCCCTGAGAGCTGGGCTGCATAGAGCTCAATCCTCTGTGCAGCTAGTGAGGACACACTCCCAGAGTGTGTTGCTGGACCCTCTGCCTTACTGGGTTGGGGTCAGAATCTCCAGGACTCAGGCGGCTAAGCAGAGCACACCCCAGGGTGTGGCACCACCAGGACCTTGCATCTGGCTGTGAGGAGTTCAGGGCATCTGGAGCCAAATTGCTTTTTCCTGATACCTTGCTATTTTTAAGAGATCTTTCCTTTTGTGATCACTAGCCACAATCATGTCTTCATGATCTGAAAGTGTATCTTCAGTTTCTTTCAAGCAGTTTTACCAGCTTTCAATGAAATTTTTAATTTCCTAGATATCTCTTTGAATCTGTTTCATGCATTGTTTTTCATTCCTAAACTGATCATTTATGGTTTCGATCATTTTTCTATGATCTTCTATTTTTTATCTGTATCTACTTTAGATTTCCTGAGTAATTCTTTATTATTACTGTCATTTCTTTTTGTATGAGTGATTATATCAGAGATTATTTTTTTCATAGTCTAATGGATTTATTTCTCTACTTTGGTTGCTGTCATTTCAGAAATTTTAGGTGAGTGTCTTCCATTTTCCTCTATCTTCTTGTCTCCTGGGTGGGCTGGAGGTCTGAGGTTGTATTTTGGTTCTGTGTCTTGTCATTTTTTATTTCAAGAAAATTTTATTTTGTTTTCTGTGTTGATCCTTGTAAATTTTTGTAGTAGGTAGCTTTATCACAAGTATCAAGGCTTCGCTAGGAAAAGTCTATTCTTTAGGGATGTCTTCTGTGTGTAGGAGGTTATTGGTTTGTGCTTGTCCTAAGATCCTACCTTCTCAATTAAATAAGAGTGAGATGTTGGTATCTGTTTGGCTCAGTCCCCAGTCCTCTGGTGCTGGGGTGTGGTGAGGTTACTACCCCAGAGCCTCCCAGTATTGTTACAGAAGTGAAAACAACTGATTAAAACAGATATGATACCCTTGCTACAGAAGAATAATTAGCAATAACAATAGCATCAAGTATAGTTTGGAAACTGACAAACTGTGGAAACTATTAATTTTGTACCTTAAACCATAGCAGCAAAATCTACAGATATATAACAGAACCAATCATAAATTGGGAGCTTGTATGCCAAGCATTTCCCCTTGGCAGAGTGGAGAAATTTAAGAAGGATAGTGGATAAAATAGAGATAACTGAAAATAAATAAGGTAGAAGTAAGGCTGGAGGACAAAGGATGATCATGTGAGCTTTGCAAAACTAGAGAAGAAGGTGGAAGAGAAAGAATGAAGGACTAAGTAATGGATTATCGAAGTTGACCTGAAAACTTAGACTATTCACTCATACTAAAATATGATTAAATCTAGAGAGGTAAATTGAGGAAAGAGAAAAGAAGACAAATAGGTTAGAACAAAAATACAAGTAAAAGACCAAAAGAAAAAAAAAAAGAGGAAATGGAAAAGGAAAAAAACCAGCAAAGAAAGAGGAAAAGTAAAGTAAAATAAAATAAAATAAAAATTCCTCTGTTATCCACTGAGAGCCCAGAACTACTGGATAACATTGCCAACAATGCAGAAGAGTTTGTTCTAGATTTGAGGTTGATCTTGACTTCCAGATTTGGGGCCTGGGGCACAGTCTTCAGTCACTACTTTCTGTATGTTCCTTAGCAGTCTCTCACTCCTTACCCTGTTTCTTTCCATGTCTTTCTCCCATTGCTGTGCCATTTTCAGACAGAGACACAGGGCTTTTCCCAGGCCAATTCCCCATTGGCTCCTCCTGGTCCTTGCTCAGCATTCTGTGTTCCTCTCCCTAGTCCCACCTGCCTATTGTGTGCATGCATGAGGCCTTGGACTTGATCCACAGCACCACATACACACAAATAATATTTTATTGATTATTTATTTTCCTGTTAATTATACATGGCATAATATAAGAACCTCCTGAAAAAAAAACAGCAAGACCATTGAGATGTCAAGTATGTCCTACAAAATGGCTGGGAAAGTGAATCACATGTGCTGTTAGTGTTAGCAAAATGTGTGTATGAAATGTGCTGTTGTCATGTGTGAAGACTGCCTTAAGTGTGATAATTGAAGTAAAGATCTTTTTTGTAACATTCTGTTGGCATTTTCAGTGTAATTCATGTAGGAATTTATTTCTGCTGTTTAGACCTTGTACACCAAAAAACAGTTGATGTTGAAAATTGTGATGGCTTTTTTTTTGTGATGGTTTTTTATAAACACTCAATAAAAGTTTAAAATTCAATACATTAGTTTTTGGATTTTTTTTCCTATTCAGTACTCATGGTTTAATAAAACTCATAAAATTAAAGTTAATAATTCATTGATAGAAATATTCTAAAGAATAAACATGGATATTATACACTCACAACCTTTATGGCAAAATTGGCTTTATACCCCATGTTAATTAGAAAGGCTGTCTTTCTTCCAGAGAAGGCAGTAGGAGATGGGCCTTGTTCTTGGCTAACCTGCGTAAGTAACCTGCTTTGTGTTTTTAGAAGCTTTTTTGGATTTAAAATTTTTGTCTTTAGAGTTCTAAAATAGCTTTATGAATCCTCCATGGATTTTTTTTTCAATTCTTGTTTGAAATTCATAAAGACTTCTGTCTGGAAAGTTTTCTAATGGTATTTAGTTTGATTTCATAACTCACTAATTTGTCCCTTGGCTAGGTTCATTTTGCTATTCAGTCCATTGATTGAGTTTTTATTTTGTCAATTACATTTTAAAACGTTCACCAATGCAATCGATCCTTAGATCTCTCTGAATACAGTAATTGTGCTTTTATGAGAGACCCTCTGTAGGTTTACAACCTTGCTTATCTCTATACTAGATTTTGTAATTCATTAAAAACTTGTACCTGTATGTGACTATAAAACATAATTTTGGCTAACTTTGTTGGTGCTGCTTTTTTACTTCCTTCTTTTTCCTTCATGGGTTGCAGCAATATGGTCTAGTGCTGCAGCAGTTTTTTTGCTATCATTAGTGAGGTAGGGGAGGGACATAGGGAAAGAGAAAGAATTGTTAACCCAGTTATTCTAAGCAGCTGCTTAATCAACAAGGTCTCCTGAACCCTCCCCCTCAAACCTTGCACTCCCTTCTACCACTTTCCTTGAAGTAGTTCCTTCCATGAATTGCCTCTGCCTTAGAAGACATTTTTTCTCACACATAAAAAGGCTGTAATTTTTCTTCTATAGTTATTTTGAGAATTTAATCTGGTTTGCTTTGTATTTCTTAAAAAGTCTCTGAAATTTTTTTTTCTGATAGTACTTTATTTCTGAGCTACCTTAAATTTACTATTTTAAACCAGAGACTCAAACTTTAGCCTGCATCAGAATCACCAAGGGATCTTGTTAAAACACAAAATAGTCTTACTTTCGATGTTTCAGTAAATGGTGGTGAGCAGGCATGCTGCAGAAATTTGAGATTTATATTCTCATGTGATGCTGTTACTGGTCCTGTTGGCCTAGGGCACCATATGTTGAAAACCACTTTTTAAAAGTATCATATGAGGTGTGATTGAAAAACATGCCTTTAAAAATTATTACCATAAAAGACACTGTTATTAATCCTCCTTAAATACTCTCTCATGCTTCCAGCGCATCCTACTGTTCTTGCCATTTTCTGAAGCAGTTCTGGAAGTTCTCTTCCATGATTGCCTTTAGTTGTGCTGTCATGGCTGCCTCGATGTCCTGAATCAGTTCAAAACATTTACTTTTTATGATCTTTTTAACTTTAGGGAAAAGCCAGAAGTCACACAGTGCCAGATCTGTTGAATAAGGTGAATGAGGATACAGTGAAATGTTTTTATGAGTCTTTCTATTGTATGGAATTTGGCAGTAGCATTCACCATATTTTTTATCTCATCTCATATAGACATAAAAAGCACTTCCAGAACTGCTCAGAAGGTGGCAAGAACAATGAAATAACAGTGCTTGAGGCTAGGGGGAGTATCTTAGGGGAATAAATGGTAAGGTCTTTGACTATAATACATTTTTAAACGTTGAAAAATTCATTGTGTACTTGATCATCCCTTGTATATGTTATCTAAAGGATCAGTTCTATACTGATTCAAAGCAGAATTTTGATTCATGTTTAGTGAATTTTATTTTTCAAAATCTAAGATTTTAGTAACTCAAAATTAAGGGAAAAGACCAAACAAATGTTTATATTACAAATACCTCCACCATGCTACCTACTTATTTAAAGTTATTCCAAATCTTTCTTTCTCTTGAGTAATCTTACACTCCTTATTGTCTCCTAGAGCATGTTGTTTTCAACACGTTGCCATATAGCAAACACTTTTTTAAAGCACTGCCTGAGATTGATTCATACAATTTAATCATCTGCTCCAGCCAATTCACTTTTAGTTTTCTCAAAGTAGCCACTGGCACCTAAGAAATCCAAACAGATGAGGGATGCTAAATATATATTGCTTCTTTAGTCTCATATTCTTTTCTTTTTTTTTTTTTTCTGTCTTTTTGAGTCAGGGTCTCACTATGCAGCTCTTGTTGTCCTTGAGCTCAGTTTGTAGCGCTGGCTGGTCTCAAACTCGCATTGATTCTGCCACCTCAACTTCCCGAGTGCTGGGATTACAGGCGTGTGCCACTAATGTCCGGCTTAGTCTCATATTCTGTTTCTCCTTTTTTCTTCAGAATTAATTTCCAGACCTAAACAAATGATTACATGCTAGCTTTAAGGATTAGATGTTCACATATGCTTTATTATATGTTTTTAGAAAATGACTCAATGCATGAATGCATTTGCAAGAAACATATATGCGTATGTATTTATAAGCAATATAAATATGAGTATGCAGGCATTCATATCAGGATCATTAGAACATAAAATACAATAGGGAATATACTTTTAGCCTAAAAACATTATTACAACCTTGAGGTTTCTCTTCTGCTTTATAAACAAGACAATCCTTCTCTTTACTGAGTCTCCTTACTTTAAATATTTGTGCTCTGAGGTTATGTTGTTCTCACTACCAGACATTTAGTGCTGAGCACAAACACTACTTTAAGCTTAAGTACTTTAATTTAAATCTGCAAATAATCATCACCCCTTGAATTTGAAATGCACATTTCTTTAAGTGCAAAAATCATACTCAAGTGAATCGGCTTACGTATGAATATAAACAACCTCAGAGTAAAGGAAATCTAAATTAACCAATTGTATGTTAGCTGTAATCTAAACATATCACACATATACTTCAGGCTGCAGCATTCCTACTGTAACCTAACAACTAAAAATACTACCTGTGTGCTTGAGGGTAAGTTATGACTGTCATGGGAACTGTAATTTTGAACTTGATATTTGTAGGCATAAATGTCAGCTGTCTTTCTGACTAGACCTTTAATTTAAGGATAAAAAATATTTTGGATGCTTCTTCTTGCATAGTTATGATAACATTTGCCCTGAGTCTGAGCTATTGAAGTTACCATTTAATATTTGTAGACATAGCTATACATAAAGATGTCCCCTTAACATAAGATCTCAACTGAGCTACCTTCCTCCATGAGCATCACTTGGATTGCAGGATCCATACACGGGGAAGAAAAGACTGAGTGGTCTTTGGTGAATTTGAACTTTTAGGTGGAAGACCAAAAGAAAGAAGAAGAATAACATTTTAGATGTCTTTACACACTATTTGTATAAAGACAGGATTTATTTTAGGAACAACCATGACTATCATCAGCAGTGGCTTTCTGTTACATTTTGCTAACTATGGCCCTGGAAAAGGGTTTCACACTCAGAACCCTGGTGTCCTTGCCTGTGAAATAAAGGAGAAGTACTTACTTAGGGGTTTTTTAATGAAAATTAAATGAGATAGTAGAAGTAGGTACTTACCATACAACTTGTGCCTGTCTGGGCAAAGACATAAATCACCTGGGTACTTCATAAAGGGTCGCTACAACTGTTAGAAAATAGAACCAAAGCAAGAGAGTAATGATTACCAAACAAGACATAAACCAAAATTTGTACCTATCCCATGTATGTATTGTAACAAACAATGCTTTAAAGAATTGTCTATAGGCAAAATTATATTAAAAAAAAAACATAATTGAGGATGGAAGAGCATTAATAATTATGTGTAATTACTTCATGTTAATCACAATTTAAGTTATTAGATATCATTATGGTTTTTGTTTGGATGTCCCCCCAAAGCCTCATGAGGTCATGGGGTGGTGAGCCTTTCAAAGATGACTGAGCCTAGTGTTTGTGATTGGTTTATTTTCTAACTCTGGGATTGGCAGTGTGAGTGCTGCACCCACCCTGGAGCAGGTAGTTTGCATACAATAAAAGCTTGCTTTTCCCTTTTTGCCCTTTTGCTCTTGCTGCTTTTGGTATTTGCAGCAGTTGCCATGAATGGCTGTCCCTCAGCCACACCTCTCTCCCTTGGAACCAGCTGAGTATGGACTAAAACCTCCAAAAACTGTAAGCTAAATAGATCTTTCCTTCCTTCATTTTGGGTGTCAGGTATTTCGTCTTGGTAGCGAGAGAAAATTAACCAACACAGATATCTATTGATGTTAAACAAAGTACCATAAAATTTAGCATCTCTAAACAACAAACACTTAATATATCACAATTTTTGTGAGTTGGAAGTCTGGACATAACTTAGCTCTTGGCTGCAATAAGGATTCATTTCATTTCTTTTCTTTCTTTTTTTTTTTTTTTTTTTTTGATACCAGGGATTGAACTCACAACCTGTCACCTGCCAGGCAGGTGCTTACACCACTGAGCTAAATCTCCGGCTGAAGGATTCATTTCTATGCTTTGTTGTTGGCAAAATTCAATTCCTTGAGAGTTGTTGATTGGGACATTCATCCCCAGTAGGCTGCTGGCTGGAATTGCCCATCATTCTGTTCCAGTGTAGGAGTTTGCTTCATCAAAGCAGGAAAGCTGAGAATGCAATGGATGGTCTGCGATGGAAGTCTCAGCTTTGTCCTCCCTAATCACGCCAGGGACCTTCCATCATATTTACTGTATTATTCTGTTTGTTAGAAGCAACTCACAAATTATGCCTCCATCCAAAGGGAAGAGATTACATCAAGCTGTGAATACCAGACTATGGCCATCTTTGGAGGTCATCTTAGAGTCAGCCTGCCATAATAGTTAACATGGAAACAACAAGAGTCATAACTATAGCAAAAACTAGCAGCACTGATTATATGCCAGATAGTTTTCTAAGTATTTATATCTGTATATTCATTTAACCATCTCAATAAACATACGAGTAGACACTATTGTAATTTTCATTTTGATAATGAAGAAACTGAAGTACAGACAGTTTAAAGTGATTTACTTAAGGTCACACAACTAATAAGTGGTAGACATTTGATTTGAACAGTTACATTCTGAAGTTCTTACTCCTAACCACTGTTACACTGAATTTACTCTGAACTCTATGCCATAGAATTTAAAAATTATAATTGATTGACAGATGATTGATTTTAGTCTCTTAATTTTTGTATTTAAAAAGCTTTTGTTGTGGTTTATATCTAAAATGTCTCATTGTGTTTGAAAGGTGATTGGATCGTGGGGTGCTTAGTTGACTTGCTTTTAGGAGATGGAGCTTTGTTGGAGGCAAGTCACCAGAACTGCGACCTGGACGGCTGTATTATTGTCCCTGGCTCCTCCCTTTGTTCTCTGCTTCCTGGAGGTTATGTGTTAAGCATCTTTTTCTCCATCATCCTCTCTGCCATCCAGTTCTTTCCTTGAAGCCAGCTGAACATGGGCTGAAGCCATAAGCCAAATTAAATTTCTTCTTTAAATTGTAGGTGCTGGGTATTTTATTCCAGTGATGAGAAAGTGACTGGGATACTTGTCCATTAGTAGTTTTATGTGAGATAAAACTGGATAGCCATGCATAGCGGCACAGGCCTAAAATCTCAGCAACTTGGGAGATGGCGGCAGAAGGATCATAAGTTTAAGGCCAGTCTGCCCAAACTTTAGGGAGACTATCTGAAAACAAAATAAAAAGGAATGGGGAATTTAGCTCAGTGGTAGGGTACTCCTGGCTTTATTCCCAGTCCTGTGCCAAGAAAAGTTTTGGATAGCTAAGATAATGTATGTAGTATGTAGTTCTACAGAGTAGATGCTCCATCTGTGTTACTTTCCGTCTTTTTCTTTGGCAGCTCGGTGGACACAGCAGAGTTAGGGTGAATTCCATAAGGTATCTTTGAATGGCTTGAGGTTTGATGATAGTTCCATATCACTGACTCTTGGAGGACCGAAAACTGCTCAGAAGTATTTACTGGGAGCAGGAAAATATAAATAATATCCTGAGATAATATTAGGATTTTGACTTTCATAGTACCAAATAGTATTTGAATAACAAATTATTGGTTTTGTGTGAATGACTTTCAGTAACCAGGGAGCAGCATTTGTTTGGAGGGGAATTTTGGTCCAGAGTGGGAAAGGAGGAGCTGGGGAGGGAGATAGCCTTCTGTATCATGCCCCCCATGACCCATTTATATCCAGGCCTTACCTCTAATAACACATTCAGATATGGATTTATCAGTGGATCAGTCTAATAATAATAATCCAATCACCTTCCTAAAGCCTGACCTCTGAACATATGAGCGTTTTGGGGGGAATTTTTCAGTCCTCATTAGACTCAGTTACAATCCTGAGTGGTCTGATAAATATGATGCACTTCATTTGACTTCTACAGAGTATAAAAGAGTTCCCTTAGCTTTTCATCCATGCCTCTCACTTCTGTTGCTTTGAGGACCAGTTTTATGCTTTGCTGCCCTACAGCTTTCTCTCACTAGGTAAAATGTGATGGTGATACATATGTGACTCCAACAGAACAGATTCTTATTCAATTAAAAGTTTATATGAATATATATATGCCCTGACTCATCTGATTGTATTATTTCTTTTTACAGGACACTTGTTTGCTAGACTGGAACAGTTGCCATAGTTCTTTTGATTCCTAGGTAATCTGCACATCTGTTCTGCAGCTTCATTGGTGTAGGTAATTGAAAATTGACTATATGTGGCAGCATATACTCTGTGCGCATGAGTATATCTGTGATAAAGAAGAAAACCAATTCATGAATTATTCTTCAACAAGTCTTTAACAATTTCAGAACATTAGTGACCATTAGTAAGTTTAAAAACTATGCATCTTGCTCAGAAATTAAACTCAGGCATCATTTTTATGTAGGGGATAATTTCTTAGATGATGTTATGGACTCAATTATATCTTCTCCTTTCACTCAAATTCATATGTTGCAGACATAATGTGACTTAGAGATAAGGCTTTAAGAGGAAATTAAGGGTACTAAGAAAGCAGCTCAGTGGTAGAGTATGTGAAGCCCTGTGCTTAATCCCTAATTAAATGGAGTGATATAAGGGTCATGTCCTAATCTGATAAGACTGGTGTTCTTATAAGAAGAGGAAGAGGCATCAAAATTCTTTCTTTCTCTGAGTGAGCACAGAGGAGAGGCCACAGGAGGACACAGCAGAAGGAAGCATTTGAAAGTCATGAAGAAAAGCCTCAGGGCCAGCGATATAGCTCAGTGACATAACACCTGCCTAGCAAGCACAAAGTCATGAGTTTGATTCCTACTACCAAAAAAGAAAAAAAGAAAGAAAAAAAAAGGAAAGGAAAACTTCATCAGAAACCTACACTGCTGGCATTTTGACTTTGAACTTTGAGTTCCTAGAACTGTGAGAAGTGAATTTCTGTTTAAGGCATCTAGTCTGTGATATTCTGCTATACAGCCCAGGCAGTCTAACATAGCTGTCTATCCAGGTAAACTCCCCATCACCTACAACCTTTTCCTCATTGTCCACCTCCTTACGTAGAGCGAGTGCCATTGATTTAGCTACATGGTTTTATGACTTAGAAAGTGATCTGTGCAACCTGCCTCCTGAGCACTGCTATTTGCATCTGTTCACCTTTGAATCAAATTTGTCAAACAGATTCACTCTTGTGATAATTTAAAAGAGGGACTTAGGAATTCTAGTTCATTTCAGGGAGATACCTCAAGAGAGAGAAAACAAGAGAGAATGTGTAAAATTTGGGCTATGGTAACTTTGTTCACATCAACCTAGAAGAAGCAGATCTTTTGAAAGAAGGAAAAGAATAAAGAATAAGAATAAAGCATGTATATATACGTATACACACACACACACATACACATATACATGTCAAAGAAGATGTGAGATGACAATTAGAAATTAGAGACTGTTATGGTTTAAATCAAGATGTCTCTCAAGAGCCTCGTGGACAGGAGGAGCGTTGTGAGTTCAAGGCCTGCTTGGGCTACAATGTGAGTGCAAGGCTAGCCTGAGCTACATAGTGCGACCCTGCCTCAAAAAACTAGGGTTGAGAGTTTGGTCCAGTGGCTTACGCACCTGTCTGGCAGGCACGAGGTTGTGAGTTCAATCCCCGGTGCCGGAAAAAAAAAAAAAAAAAGCGCCTCATGGACTAACAGATGGGGCTTTTGGAAGGTGATTAAACTATGGAGGCATTCCAGCTGACTTGTTAGGAAGTGGGGTCTTGTTAGGAAGGTGTGTCCCGGAAGGGTAAACAGTGTCTCCCTTCCCTGCTCCTCCTTTGTTCTCTGCTTCCTGTTCACTGTGCTGGGAGCAGCTCTCCTCTGCCATGACCCTCTGCCATGCCATCCTACCTTGCAGCCAGACAACAGGGATTGAAACCACGAGCCAGAAAAGCCTCTCCTTCCTTAAGGTGCAAGTGTCAGGTATTTTGCCCCAGCAAGAAAAGTACCTAAAACAGGGATCGAAGTATGAGATAATCAAAAAAAGAAAAGATGAGATGATGAAGTCCAAGAGAAATGGTAAGTGTGACTTTGGCTATGGAGTTTCTGTTTATGACTTTCAGAATTGACTCCAAGCTCAAGTTCTGTCCTGCTTTTCCATCAAACACCTCTGGCTATTTATAAAAATTTCTCTTCAGCTGTCTCTGGGCAACTACTGTGTTTTGCAATGTAAAGGTTCCTTAATAAGACATTCTGAAGCATGTATAATCAGGGCCCAGGAATTTGGCAAAGGCTGTAACAAGGACGAAACATTTGCTAGTATGAATGGGAATTTTACAAGCAGAACAGACAGAGGACATGGGTATGTCAAGCCTGGCAAGTAATAAAAGTAAAGACAAAGTGGGATAAAAAATGCATGGAAGGAATAGTGGGGTCAGTAACCCAAAATATTTACTCATCTGTAAAAGCACTGAGAACACTGACAAAATGGTCAAAATTTAACTTTTTCCAAATTCCAGAAATTAAAGACTTGCAATAACATGGGGAGTATTTATCAAGAAAAATGGCAGAATCTTAGAAAAACATCAAATCATACATCATTTTAACTTTCCTAACTCTACCCCCACCCAGGTCTACAATAGCCTTGGGAAAAAACAAACAGCTTTATAATCATGGTAGCTGTGAAAACCAGCAGTCTATTTTTTCCTAGAGGGAGCAGAACAGGTTGGATCTTTGCGCAAGTCCTATCCTCAGAAAATTGTCCCTACTTTACTTAGTCTGTCAGTGCACTGAAAAGTTCCATTTTTAGGACTTCTCTATTTGACCCAACTCAAAGTTCTGTTTGTGTAAATCACACTTGCAAGACCCATAACATGATAAAAAGCAGTCAATGTAAACTATCCCCATGGAAGCCTAGCTGTTGGACTTACTAGATTATAAAATGACCTTTATAAATACGTTCAAAGAATATCTCTCAGTTAGGATATGATGGATTATTATGAAAACTTAGAGTTCTGAAGTCAAAAACATTGATGAAATAATGAGTTAGACAATTCTTGTGTTGCAGGATGCATTAATACCTTGCTTATACTAACACACATTGTGATAATTCAAGAGCAGTATATGATAGAGCACTTCCCAACTTTGACTGTAGAAATGAAATGTCAGAAAGTATTTATATCTGATAGGGATATTAATGATTCTTCATACACTTCTTAGGAAATACATGCCTAAATGATATTCCAATTATAGGGTAAATCCCAAGATACGAAAACTATTAATTTTTGGGGGGAGGGATGGGTACTGGGAATCAAACTCAAGACCTCATGCTTGCCAGGCAGGCACTATGCCAGTGAGCTATATCTCTGGCCCTAGGAATACTGCTTTATCTAATTTACATATCATCTGCTGCAATGCTTTATACATGTTCTATACTTGTTTATTGAAAGAACACATGGAAGTGGAAAATATAGGGAGGAAAAGACAGGAGTCATAAAGCAGGATGAAGATTATTACACGTTCAGCCTTTCTTGTCTTTTCTTACACTTATCCTCACTGTGCCTCTCATGCTTGTTATCCTCACCTTTTCCTATACTTACCCTTGTTATCCTCACCTGTCCTTCTATGCCATGTCCTTCTCACTCTAAGACCTAAACAGACCTATCCCAACCAGACTTCATAGAAGTACTTTGAACTTCATCTCACTCTCCACTATTTTCTACCTTTTGTTGGTCCCAAAATCCAAATCAGTTTGAAGTAGGATAAATAAATAATGGTAGGTAGAAAGGAGACAAGAAAAATTATAGCTTACAAATTGTACTTTTGAAAAAATTGTAGCTTCAGGACACAATTAAAGTAATCCAGTTTGCCATGCCTTTTTTTTTTTTCCTTCCAGGCAACTCACTCCAAAATACCTACGAATCTTAAAAAAGATACAATAAGCCTGTAAAATTGGCCTTGGCTTTCACCTGTAAGTTGAGCTTTATTTTTCTTCCAAGACCACAGATTTGCAAATTCCACAGATTTCCACTTCAAAGACACATAAATACCCTAGCCCCAGACCATAATGCACCTCACCCCTCAAGCACCTGCAAGCTTTTTTGAGTGTGTACTTTGATTTTGTTTAATAAAACTTCCTTTGCCTCTCACTGATGTATCCTGTAATACTTTTCTGTGATGAAAATAGGCAAACCTCCTGGGAGAACAAGTTGAGGTCTTGTATCAGTTACTTCCCCATCACTGGGACAAATATTAGGCGCACACAATTTAAAGGATGAGAGGATTATTTGGCTCATGGTTCCAGTGGGTTTAGCCCATAGTTGACTGGCTCCAAAATGAAAGAAGCAAGGTAGGTAGAAAAGCATAGTGGTAGATAGGCAAAGCATAGTGGGGGAAAGCTTCTCACCCTATGGCAGCCAGGAAGCAGACAGAACAAAGAGAGGAGACTCGGACAGGAACACACCCTTCCAGGTCACATGACCTGGAAAACCAGGCCTCAACTCAGAGCATGAGAATTTGGGGGAATATTTTAGATTTAAACCATAATATTCTTCCCGCATTACCCAAAGGCTCATTTTCATTTACTATGCAAAATGTGTTTAGTCTACCTCTAAGAGTCACTGAAGTCTTAACATTTACAGTATGGCTGAAAAGTCCAAGTCCAAAGTCTCCTCTGAGACTCAAAGCAACCTCTTACCTATGAGTCACCCTAAACATAAAAAAAGAAAGTTAAATAATTCCAACATACAATGGCACAAGATAATCATTCTCATTCCAAAAAGGAGGAATAAAATGATAGGAAGGAACTTATCTAAAGCAAGACCAAAACCCAGCAGGGTATATGTTAAATCCTATAGCTCCATGCCCAACATACAGGGAAGATTGTGGTTACATGAGAGTTCCAAAGGATTTGGGTAGCCCTATCCCTAGGACCTTCCTAGTTACAGCCCAAATAGCCCTGGCCTCTGCCTTTTCTCAGGAGGATATTTCACAATCGTGCCATTTTTAATTTCTTGGGGTGTCTACTATACCTTTGGATTTCCTTTCACAGCTTCACACATCACCCCTTTAAGGACAGAGTTTCCTGGCATCCCAGCCTTCCTTTTGAAATCTGGATGGAAAGCTGCATGATCTGAAAAACTAACACTATTGGACACCCTGAGTTTTTTTCCTCAAAGTAAAATCTTTCAGACTAATCCTTTTATACCCTTGAACTTGTGATGGGTGTTAGTCTTTTCCCAAGATGCTCTGAAGGAATTGTTCCTATTATCCTAATTCAAAATGCTTGGCTTCTTTTTAATTTTTTAAGCAACCATGGTCTTCTTGGCCCCAACTTTACTGGTACTTCCTTTCTGGTGAAATTGAAAACATTTTAAACCATTCAACTCTACATTTTTGCTCCTGAGTCTCACTATTAGTCTGGATAAAAGTAGTCAGTAGTACCCATACTACAGTCTGAACATTGGGATGCCTGAAGGTTTCCTCTGATAGATCATTTAGTCCACTGTCTTTAAATTCAGCCTTATACAAAGTCTCAAGACATGGACAAAAATATAGTAAAGTTCTTTACCAGAGTGTTACATGCATGTCTCTAGTTCAGCTTCCAGCAGAATCCTTGTTACCAACTGAAAGCTCATAAGCTTGGTGTTTACTGTCCACATTCCTCTCAGCATTTTGGTCTTCTAAACTCTCACCATTGTCTTTCATTAATCTCTGCTTCCGTCACTCTACGGTTTTTCTAGCTTGTATCTCCAAACCTTTCCAAACTCCTGCAAACCTGTTCCAAAAGTTTCTGAAACTAATAGTCAAGTACAGTCACAGCAATGACCCCACTTCTATGGTACCAATTTTATATGTTAGTCGCTTTCCTATTGCTGAGAGAAAATACTCGACACCAACAATTTTAAAGGAGGAGAAGTTTATTTGACTCAGTAGTTTCAGGGGGTTTAAACCATGGTTGGCTGGTTCCAAAGCAGAAATGGCATGGCAAAAGAGCATGGCAGAGGAAAGAAAGCTGCTTACCCCATGACTTCCAGGAAGCAGAGAGAGAAAAGAGAGAATCCAGGGACAAGAATACCCTCTTCTAGGTCACATCTGTTGGTGACCCACATCCTCTGACCAGGCCTCACCTCCCAGCAGCACATTTAGCTCTTAACTCATTACTAGACTGACTGGTTGATTAATATCATGTTCTATGGCCCAATCACCTTCTAAAACCCCATCTCTGAACACATGAGATTTCTGTGGGACAGATTAGATATAAACATAACAGGTTTCCACCTCTCTTTTGAGGACTTTTCTCAGACACTATCAGGTGACAAACTCTCAGTTAGAATCCAATGGACTGATATTTTAGCTCACCTTTTTACTTCTTTGCTAATTTCAACCCTGCGATATTGCTTCCCTCTGCGTCCTTTCTTTAGTATATAAGACCAGAGTAATTATTGTGATTAAGCCACCAAAAGCTGCTGCACAGGCATCTGCCATTCTTGAATAGATATTTCAAGGAAGGAACCATCTGCTTTGATAATATCAAGATAACATCTTTCAAACACTCTGTACCTTCAAGTGAGTGACTTCTCTGTACTTCCCACCTCTTTCTCTTTTCCCATTCTACTGTCCATTAAAGATTCAATTGAATAGCAAAATAGTTAGGAGAAAAATGTTTTAGATTAGTTGGTGTGTGTAGAATCAGGAACAGGAATGGAAGGGATCCAAACTAGATAAGGGAAGCTTCCCTAGTCCTAGAAAGAATGTGATGCTATTTATTGACTATTCTACCTACACATTACTGACAAGGGGAGAATACTGAGGGCTAAAAGAAGGCAATGAAGAGAAGTTCTGAAACTAATACAGACAAAAGCAGTACAGTTGGGAACAAAGGAGCTGAGTCACTGTATTCCCTTCAAATACCATATAACCCTAATGATTACCCAAGTTTCAGCTTAGGATCACCCTAGTGATTGTCCAGGCTGAATTAGGACCACCCTAATGATTATCTGGGTTTAAATTCAAGAGGTCTTGCAGATTGATGGCATCAGAGCTGGGGGTGGGGAGAGACAGAGGGCAGCGCCTTGGATTAGTGGTGTCTCATCCTGTAAATACTGGAAACCTGAGTTGTCAGGGTCCTTTTTCTTTCCTTTTCACCCTAGAGCCCTTTACTTGCCTCACTGCACCCTTTTTCCTTCATCTTCTTTCCCCTCACCCTGCTCCCTGTTCCTGCTGCAGTCCTGTAGCTACGTACTACATGCTATTAGGTGTGTGCTTAGCAATTCTTTCCTTGTTATACACAAGAACCTGGACTACTTTTGGTCCACTCAACTGAATAGTATTGAAACTGCAATGGTTGGGATGCAAATTAAACTTATGTAAATGTAGAAACTTACTAGGAGTTCTTTAGAACTCTCAGATAAATGTGCATTTATGCAACAATAGTCAATTTTCCAGGAAACATTTTTATGGCATATTGCATTGTAGACCTTTTGAATGAAGTAATCAGAAATGCTTGTTGTGACAATGGACAATAAGCCTGCAACTTGAAGAAAACTAGCAATTGAGAGGGAGCAGTTTGACCAAATATGAAGGTGGTAGAAATTCAGGCTGCTTGCTTTCACTAGCAGAGTGCCACAAACATTCTAAGAGTACTGTCAGGATAGCTGTTCTTGACACTTAATTCACACTCCCAAAATGGGCTCGCCTTCAGAAACTCTGAAGGTTCAGATTCAGATTGTCTTTGGAGTAAGGTCAATACAGAAATCTGAAAAGGGGGTTCATGAATGATAAACAGGGAAAAGAGTCACTTCTCTTATCTGTTATTTAGAGTTGCTGGTGATTATTTGCCCTTCTGAGAGACAGAAAAACTGTTAAACTTCAGAGATTGAAAAAATAAGCATCATCAAAAAATAAAGCACACTGAATATTCCAAATCCCAACACTCACAGCTGCAGGAAGGGTGCTAAGAACTCTTGAAGGAACACTTGCAACACAGTGAAGAGATAAACAGGGGGCTGAGAGGGTGGGCAATATGCAAGGAACCACACTGGTGGAAGAAGACGGGAAGGCTGAAGAAGAGAAAGATTATCGTGAATGAATGAATACACACATATGTAACCTGTACTTCTGCAAATATACATCAAATTTGTCAACTATTGAGCAGGCAGGCAGTAAAGCATGCATGTACTGTACTGGAGCATACAATACTACTGATGTCCATCATAGCTAAGTTTAAGATTGTAACCATCTAGGGCTGGGAGTTTGGCTCAGGGGCTTAAGCACCTGCCGGGCAGGCACAAGGTTGTGAATTTGAGCCCAGAACCACATAAAAAAAAAAAAGTTTGTAACCATCAGTTATTGCATGTGTTTTCTTTTAACTGTATAGGATTTTGAATTTTAAGGACGTGTATTTGATTTTCATATAGTTATTCAATTAAAAATATGTATTTCTTTTTCCTGCACAAAGTGAAATCAGCAAAACTCACACATTGTTTATGATAAGCCCTGAAATGTGAAGGCTCTAAGAGTTACTTTTTTTGAAAGATAACAAGTTAGTCTGCCCCAGCTTTTTATATCCATATGATGAGAGAGAGTATGAAACCTGAAGTAAGAGAAACAGACAATAATAATGGCAAAAATTGCAACCAGAATATCATTTGATATAAGTTCCCACAACCTAGTTACCATATGGCGATAAGATGAGGGCCAAATATTATTGTGTATGTAGCACATTACATTTCAGGAAAGGAACTCCCAAGCTATGAGATCCTTATCTAAACTGGGTACTGATACATCTTTCAGGCTTCCCCACGGAGAGTTATCCCAGAATGTAAGCAAATGTCTGCGTGGAGAAGAGGCTTTTTATCTCAATTACTGTGATGGCTAATCTTAGTTGTCAATTTGACTAAATTGAGAGATACGTAGATATAAAGCACTCTGGCTGTGTCTGTGAGGGTGTTTCTAGAGACAATTGGCATATGGGACAATAAACTGAGGTGGGAAAGATGTGCCAAATATGGTCCACACCGTCCAATAGGTTGAAGGCCAAGCAGCACAAAAAGCATAAGAAGGAGAAAGCTTATCTGCACTTCTTATGATGTAACACAGCTGCCCACGGCTCCTGGGTTTCATATGCCTTCTGTCTATAGAATATACCATCGCCATGGAGCTTCTTTAGTTCTCTTAATTAGTAGGCACCTGAGCTTTCTTTCTCCATGGCAAAACAGTGTCATGTCCATCTCTTTCTATTATACTCTTTGGTTTTCACAATAAGATTCATACAAGGAATTTGCCATAGTGTTAATAGCTTCAAGTGTTAACTGCATTCAACATTTTATTGACAATGCACTTATGTCATGAAATCATTAATATTGACCTCTTTTGCATATGACACTGGAAACTACATTTTGTCAGACAATCTTAAACTTTTCAGAGAACAAAGCAGCCAGGTTTCATACACAGGAGCTTTTCCTCTGCTTAGCATATTTAGATATCACTCACTTTCAAAGTCTCCTGTCAATTCATTTGCTTATTGACCACTGGTTCACATTCTCTCACAAGTTGGGTACCCAGGAAAACAGACTCTGAGATAGAGTTTAGCTGTCAGGATATTGTTATGGCATGCCTTGGGTGTCAACATATAAGAAAGGGAGAGAGGAAGCAGAAATGAGTAGATGGAGAATCCAAACTGTGAGCACATCAGAAGACAACCTCAACCAACCCTG